>JACEVL010001918.1:0-22974 GCA_020284085.1 Aporrectodea caliginosa
GGTTTTGGGGCTTTCCTTGGCAACTTGAATGGGGGTACCACATTCTGTTGCCAACTGTCAGTTTGTGGACAATAGCGTAGGAACATGACTTTTGTCCTTGAACAGACAGTGGACAACAGAATGTGGCACTTTGCTTAAGAGATCACTGTGATTCAATGATACGGGTTTTTAAGTGTGCATAGAACAAAACATTAGGCTCAGAACTTGCAACCTAGGTGACATTGCTGACTCAGATTTCAGCTATCATACTCATATGAGAAGAATAATTTAACACTTTAAAAATAACGACAAGCTGCATTGGTTTCCCAGTCACTTTTAGTACACTCGTCGTTAAAGTATCATAGATGATAGTACACCATATAGGCAATTCAGAATTGGCAATTAAAGTAGGGCACACATGCAGTTCTACAAATTGATTTGAAAGCTGGGCAGATAGCATGAAAGTGTTATGAACGATCCCAGTATGTGATATCGATTGTTGATTACTGAAAATCAGAACGTAAGCAAAATGTACGTTGGTGGAATGCCAGTACAGCTATCTGTGGTAACTGGAAATGATGAATAAAGCAATTCTAATCTGGAGAAGTCATTGAAAGTCATGTTGTACTGAAGTTAGGTGAAACAAACGAGAAATCGATACAGATCAGAAGTCTGGGATATGATGTTTTAGAGAGGCTTGCTTGCTGAGAATCAAATCAATTGGCTTCTCTAGCTACGTTATCATAAGGCATTATCGTAATCTTCAAATTTCTACAGCAACCCAAAAACGAACTTGTGAGAACCAGCTTATTCATTCACAGGTGCCTACACTGCCTAGTCAAAACAAAATCAATAGGCGGGGAAAAAAATCGGTTCTAGGTCAAGATCCAGGCAGTCAGATAACTAAGGGTGTTGGTGTTTAGAATTGAAATGATGAAAGAGGCAAAAAAACATCAATTGGGGGTTGCTACCGTTGCTTACAGTGAAAATACTTGCAAATAAATTGCTCTGCTTTGGAGAATCCCAGGAACAAATTTTACTAGGTTACTGTCCCTATAATTTCAGTTGTGTTTCATCTTACAGAGACCTCGTAAAGTCACTTCTCTTTACTAATCACGCCACTCTGCTCCACAAAATGGACCATCTGACAACAATTAATCTTCCTGACCTTATCCACCTCATAGAAGGAATGTTTGTCGAAGTTCTGGTGGAAGGCAACATCAGGGAAAATGTAAGGAACTTATGCCTGTTATAATTTAGTATTCTTGCATGTGTTTCAGTGCGATCCACACTCATCATATCTAAGGTTGCAGATTTTACATCCCCAAAACTTCAAACTTTAAATGCACAATCACTGTAGGAATCCACATTTTCTTTTATGCAGGATTTTATTTTAACATCTTTCTAAAAACATCTTTGAAATTATGTCTTTTGCTTCATTTTGTATGGTTGGTCAATTAAACCTATATGAGAAAAAATAATCATATACTGTGCAAAATTCTGAGGGCTTACAAGGGTATTTTTTAAATGATTTATTGGCACTTTTGACATGCATCCTTAGAAAGGTAGGTGTAGGTACTGGTAGTCTTCAGGATTAGCTATGAGTTTCCAGTTCTGCTGTTCATTATTAATTTAATGTATCCCATCAGTGGAATATTGCAGGCTGAACAGTAAAACTATTTCATTATTACTTCAATTATTTCTTTTGCTATTGTTATGGGTAGATATAAGGTGATTCATTCACTCTTTTTGCAATTATTGCACTTACTTTAACTCAAAAACTTCTTTAAAAATTACTCTGATATCTATTTCCTCTTTTTGTGGTTTATAAAAACAATATCTGCCTGGCATAATTTTGCCTGACTAATCTGTTGATTAATTAAAGTTGTTGTGAATTAGGAAGCCAAGGAAATGCAGCAACAGCTGCAAAAACAAAAAAAGGCTTATCCATTAACTCCACGAAGTCCAATCTATGAGGTGAGTCATTTGTTACTGACTAAACAATTGATCTCCGGTTGGGTCCTTATTAGTCCATGTATTTTTATGTCTTCATTTCTGTTTCTAGCCAGCAGTCTGGTCTTTCTTTGTTTCTCTCTTTTGCTTAATTTTTTTATGCTTGATCAAAAACCTAAATGAGAAAAAATAATCATATACTGTGCAAAATTCTGAGGGCTTACAAGGGTATTTTTTAAATGATTTATTGGCACTTTTGACATGCATCCTTAGAAAGGTAGGTGTAGGTACTGGTAGTCTTCAGGATTAGCTATGAGTTTCCAGTTCTGCTGTTCATTATTAATTTAATATATCCCATCAGTGGAATATTGCAGGCTGAACAGTAAAACTATTTCATTATTACTTTAATTATTTCTTTAGCTATTGTTATGGGTAGATATAAGGTGATTCATTCACTCTTTTTGCAATTATTGCACATACTTTAACTCAAAAACTTCTTTAAAAATTACTCTGATCTCTATTTCCTCTTTTTGTGGTTTATAAAAACAATATCTGCCTGGCATAATTTTGCCTGACTAAGCTGTTGATTAATTAAAGTTGTTGTGAATTAGGAGGCCAAGGAACTGCAGGAACATCTGCAAACACTAAAAAATACTCCTTATCCATTACCTCATCGAAATCCAGTCTTTGAGGTGAGTCATTTGTTGCTGACTAAACAGTTGATCTCTGATTGGGTCCTTATTAGTCCACGATGTATTTTTATGTCTTCATTTCTGTTTCTATCCAGCACAGTCTGGTCTTTCTTTGTTTCTCTCTCCTTCAAACCTTGCATGTAGTACATTGTGTGGAATTTGGTCAGCTGGCATTCTCTTTACTTGGCCAAAACGTAGGAGTCTTCGCTTTCTCTAGCAGAGTTGTTTGGATGTCTAACCACTCACTGTCTTATGTCAACTTCAACAGCACCATGGCATCATATTGTAACAAGTTATGCTAAAGTGATGAGAACATCTGCGAAACTGACGTCACATTCATGATCTTTGGAAGAATGAGTCAATTTTCATGAGGCCCGGAACAAGCATACCCTTTTGCTACAAACTATCTTCCAATCTCACAAATGAGACTATTATCTGAACTACATTAACACATTGACCGCCAAGGACGAGTTATCTCGTCCTACAGAAGTTTATGCAGACGCCGAGGACGAGTATACTCGTCCTTCAGAGAACGGTTGCTATATAATATCTGGCGTGTGGGTAATACATCTATTGGCGTGGGAATAATAGCACGCTACACTAGTGACACATTGGCGAAGAAATCTTGAAAATTGGAAAAGAATTATATTTTTTATCGCATTTTTATATCATTGTTATTTTTTGTCAAAATGTTGAGAAAAAGGTGATGTTGTTTTGTCATCGACACGGGCGGATTGTTATCATAAATGGAAGAACAAACGAGATGTAGGCCTAATGATACTGAGCTTGGGCCTACATCATACTGGGTAATTGACAACTTCAGTGAAATTGAACAGACACAGGCACAGGAGAGCTTGCATGGAAGCCAGGTTCCATCCTCACATGCAACATCAAGACGTGCGGAGTCGACAGAAGCGACCAACTGACATCTTACTATTCTCCTCTTTGAAAAACACTGAAGTGGTATCGGAATATCGTTCTACGCTTCCTTGATCTAGCATAGACAACTTCGTATCTGCTATGCAAGAATGTGGCAGTATCAAATGTCAGAAACGGCTTAGACTGCAAGTCATGTAAGTCTCTTGAATGATATTAGGCCTATTTGCCCTGTGGTAGCAGCTGATCTGCCTCGTGCATTTGCTCATCACAAGGCATCGGACTTGTCCAGACTTATTGGACAACTCTTCCTGGACTTTCTGCCAACAACTGAGATAGAAGTCACCTCCAAGCAACATGAAAGGCATTCGAAGGGAACCACATCACTGCTGCAAAACGTGCTTGTCGCAGCCAGCACTGTGTGATGTTCCATGTTTCGAAGTCTACGACAGAGAAGCTGAAATCTAAGAGCAGCATGGTTTCTTCAAATAGACAAGACTGCAAACATGTGACTTTTCAATGTATACATGTTGAAAATAGTAAAAAATTATATGTGTACTAAAATAAGTGAAGAAAAAATTTCAATTTTTTCGCAAATGTCGGTGGCGTAGGGATTGAAACCGTGGTGGCGGTCAATGTGTTAAGGAGCTTCAGTAGTGACAAAAAATAGGCAGTGAATTCCGTAGCCTCCAGTTATCAACTGAGAAATCCTGTCCTCTTGCAGTATTATTATTATATTCGTTTTTTCATTAGTGCTGAAGACGGCTGAACACCGCAACTGATTACGAATTCAACGAAATAATATAAAGTTCAAAATATAAAACTAATGTTAACTGGAAGGCTCAAAATTAATCTATTACTATAAGTCTTAGTCTGTTTACGATGTCCTTCCGTATGTATGTTTGCGTGTCCGGCTAAAGGCTCCGAAACGGAACGGTTTAGCGATTTGAAAAAATTTACAAAACATTTTACGCAACGTCTAGGTCAACGCGACTATTTTCAGTTCGCAATTTTATTTAAACGCCGATATATGGACATTTTACATTATTTCCAACTGTTTCGACGAGTTTATTTTAATTATACAGGCCATGGTAGGCCTATGGCCATTTGTCCACGTCACGCATGCTAATTATGTAATCTTACGTCACGCATACTTAATTTTCAAATCAGGCGCTTTCGTTAAAAACGCGGGTCGCTCCGAAAAATTAAAATCGCAATAACGGCCGAACCTTCGTCTATTATATTTAGCCCGGGGAACAAATAATAGCCTACGTCGATAATAGAAAATAGGCTATAGAAAAACGACCGAGCTTAGTCTATTATAATTATTTAGCCCGGGGAATAAATAATAAGCCTATATAGCCTAAGGTAGCGTAGAGATAACCCGTGCAGTACTTTCACCTCTAAATGTCGTTTCCGCTCAGATATAGGCCTATCATCAAATATAGTAGTAAGTAAATAGCCTTTATTTGCAGCCGTTACATATTACGTCTGGGAAAAACCCGGGCGAACGCCGGGTAAAAACTGCTAGTATGACATAACTGTAATACAAACTTTTTAATTACTTGAGACAAACTGAACTGATTAATTTCATGGTTTTATCTGTCACTAGCTGAACGTTACAAGACTGCCTGATGGCATATCAACTTTCCAAACAATGAATCGCAACAGCAGTGATGAAAACTCTGTTGTCACCAACTTTCTTCAGTTTGGTGATGCACAGCAGCATCAACAGCTCCTTAATGAGTTTCTGCTTGTAAGTCATCTGTAACAATGTCGTTCACTAGACTTAAAATATAGCTCCGTTCCAAATTGTTCCTCACTAGGAATCACCTTTACTAGGAACGTTAGAAGCAGTAATAATGCAAAGATGCAAACTCAGTTAAAATCTGTAATTTATGCCTATGTTGACGAACACAAGACCTAGTCCTTTGGAAGGCAAATGGATTTGTCTAACGTTTGAAAAATGTTGTATGTAGTCAATGAACTTCCATCATATTAATAATGGAAAGCTCCATTAGCCATAGTTGTTTCTAACTCTGAACTAGTCAGATATGTGGAGTTGAATGAAGATGTGAAATTGAATAGAAATGACATTACGCTGAAGTGTAGTAAAACACACAGCAAATTGTGATTCAAACTTCAGACGTTGGTGAAAGATGGCAATATTAGCTGTAGCCATTGCACATTGACCCAGAGTTTCATTGTGTTGGACTGCCAACTAAGAAATCGGGGGCCAAATACCTGATGGGGTAGAAATTAGTTTAAAGATTTATGCTTCATCTGCACCCCTTAGCCAACTCAACTATAATAAATGCACTGACCATACACTGTTGGTGGGAAGATCAGATGGCAAGGTAGAGGACTGGTCACCTGCCCTCGTATGCAGAGGCTAAGAAAAATAACATCGCTAACACGTTTTCCCTTTCGCTGCCTCTTAGGCTAGCTTAAGGGACAGCTCTTCTATTCTGGTACATAGTAAAGGAAATTCTGTTGTCAATTGGTGGTTGTTGTTTCACAACCCTGTGTATTCTTATTCAAGTTGCAGCAATTTACAATACAATATATAATGCCTGATGGTATGGAAAAATATCAAGGTAAGGTAAAGCAATCTCTCATTTATAGCATGAATGCCATCAACTATAGTCCACAGGTTGACACAGCTGACATACAACAACAGTCCAACAACCAGACAGCCTATGCATATGTGTAAAAGTGCTTGATGTAGAAGAGGATGCACCAGGATTTGAAACCTGGATGCAGAACTGTAAGGCAAAAATAAAAATATGTACATATATAGTACCGAACGACCACTGTGCCACCATAATGCATATATTCCATTGGCAGGTCAACATGGAGGAGCCGTGTCTCAAGCAGCTCCGGAAAGAAAACCAGTTATGCTATCAGGCAGGGACAAAGCACCGGGAATCCTTCAGTATCACAGGATTTTCTGTAAGTGTCTGGAGTGAGGCATCTTGATTTTCGTAAGTATGAAGGGTTCCTTCCAAACTTGCCACATTGTATTATGCTAGCAACAGTCACACATTTGACACACAATGTTTGGTAAGGTCTGTACAATCTAAGTTTAGTGCCTCTGCCACCAATCTGGGTGAAATACTTAATTCATCATCCACCATCTAATAATTTCTATTACACCATTATCATAATACACTAGGCATTGGTTGATATTTGCTTCAAGTAAAACCTGTCAAAAATCATAATTCATTGGAGAATTGGTCTAAATCTGTTAGGTTAGGAAAGCCAAAAAGTCAGGCTATGGTGGGTATGTAAGTTGAAATAGGAGTCTTACGTTTAGACTGACCTGAATAGCATCAAACAACAGAATGCATAGAACTAAAGCTTTGAGTAAGCCTCGAAGGATGTTCAGAGCTCTGCATGTCCTGGTGTAAGGCACAATTAAAGTCAAAGCATGTGTTGATCAAGTGAATTTTTTACAGGTATGAGGAAGTAAACAAGAAACAGAGTTATGTCAGGTGATTTAAATTTTAATCTTCAAGGAATACAAAGCAAATGAGGTCAATGGATTGGCAATTAAGAACTCGATGCATGCATGCTTTGATTCTGTTAATGTATCTGATATATCTTCTGTGCATGTCACCGGCCATATCGGTCGCTGATCAACGTCTACATCATTTTGATGGATTGTTTTGGATAAATGCAGAATTTTCGCAGTAATTTTCATATTTCCAGAGGATGACTGATGCGGTTCACTGGAGTGACAAAGACCATTAATCACTTGTGGTGCTTCAATCTAATGACCAACATGTGATGAATGCCTGTTCTATGTACATGTACTTCTTGTGCATTGACAGACAGCCAGGCATGCGTTATATTCTACCAATGAGGGCAGTTACTTAAATTTAAATATAGCATTGTTGACGTTTTTTTAAATTGCATAGTACGGAGGAAATAGACAACAACATCGGCCTATTCCTCCAGAGTTACAACAATAGCATCCAGAAGCTTAAACCACCACGTTTCAACAAAATTGTGAGTAGTTTCAATGTTGCATTCTTCTAGCATATGCTGTTTGTGCCCAGCCATTTGCAAGATGAACAGCCAGTAATCCACCAGTGAAACAAGTTTGCAAGCAGACATTGAGAATGCATGTCATAGTCTACACTGTGTCATAACTGAACAACAGATTGTCCCCATCTGAGAAGGTTGTATGCACAACAACTCAAGTGCATCCTAAATCGATTTATTGCAGACCAGAGTCAGCCAGACAAGTTGAAGCCTGAAGGATAGACAGATGGTTCAGCGATGAGAAGTGGTTAGTAACATTTGTTCCTAGCCACTCATCCCTGCATGTCAAAATAACTGTCAAATTGCATGTTCAACCAAACTGGCTGTCTTGTGGAAAGGGGTGTGAGATGATATTGTCATAGATCTCATTTCACAACCATTGCAAAACCTGTTATTATGTTGCATGCATTGTCATGAAGCAACTGGTATCTTATTGTGTGGATGCTTGGAACTGTTGAGAAGACGAAAGACTTGGTACCACAGTTAACATCTCATCTTAACTAAATTTCACATTAACCATTAGACAAACTACAAGTGCAAATGTCTCACAGAAGCAGTACCGTAGCGAGGAGTGTTCCAACAGTGCCATAGAAATGGGCGCAACTAAAGACGGGGCAAAATTTTGTAGATGGAATGATTTTAATCATTAAACTAATTATTTTATCAGTATGTAGTAAAACTAAATAACAACAAATAAATGTATATATATATATATACATATATATAATAACACCTAAGCAGGTTATTATTGCAATTATTTGTAAAGTTCCGTAACTCTTTCCAATTTTTGCACATACTTTGACTCAAAAACTTCTTTAAAAATTACTCTGATCTGTACTTCCTCTTTTTTGTGCGTTATAAAAACAATAATTTTGCCTGACCAAGCTGTTGATTAACTAAAGTTGTTGTGAATTAGGAGGCCATAGAACTGCAGAAACATCTGCAAACACTACACAAGACTCGCATAAATCCTTCAATTCATCGGGATCCGGTGCTTGAGGGGAGTCATTCATTGCTGACTTAACAATTGATTTCAGTTTGGGTCTTGTGAGTCCATATCTTTTTATGTCTTCATTTCTGTTTCTATCCAGCACAGTCTTTGTTTCTCTCTCCTTCATACCTTGCATGTAGTGCATTGTTTGTTATTTGGTCAGCTGGCATTCTGTCTACTTGGCCAAAAAAAGAAGTCTTTGCTTTATCTAGCAGGCAAATGAGCATCTACACGGTGAACGGAAAAAAACCGAACCTCTCCTATTGCTGCAATAATTTATGTAATAATTTGTACATTTTAATGAAACATGGAGAAACTTCAGTTTATAGGATATGAATCAGATAACTATCATTTGTTAGTTATAATGTGTGTTCAAAAGATGAGTTTGAGGCCTGTCTTCTTGACTCAACGCAAGATCTTGCACCAGTTGGATGTTTTCATTACTTCTCGCTGCACGAGGTCTACCACTGCCAGCTTGACGCTTGCACGAACCAGTTCTATCAATCTTACGCAGAAGTTCGCTTAGTCCACCAAGTGTCCATGTTTTATCAGGAAATTCCCTAAGAAAACGTTTTGCACTGTAATTCTGATTCTGGCGTAAATATTGTATTGCTATTCTGTCCTCTTCACTGAACGCCATTTTGTAACGGATTCTTATTACAAATGACGTCACGGTGACGTCAGTTTTTAACTGGTATAGCGCATAATTATAAAATATAGTTACGGTAAGTCTATTGTGGGGAATAAAATAGTTTACATTTTTGGTGTTAATTTCTTTTTTTTGTAGAGGTTCTGTTTTTTTCCGTTCACCGTGTGTATCAATTTTGCCTGGCAGCTAAGCATGCTGATAGAAATAGCTGGTGCTGGTCTGCTAAACTAGGCCGAGGAACTGTCCAGTGACCTGCTGACCTGTGTAAAATCCCTCTATGCAAATTAGCTAGCTCGTGCATACAAATGATCGTCCATTTCATTGATTCAAATCACAATCAGATGAAGTTACTTAGCTTCATGGAATGATGACTTTGTTGCATGTTAATGGTGTAATACAGTGGTGTGCAACCTGTAGCCATATGGCCACTTTTGGCCCTGCGATGAAGATATGATGTACAATTGGTTCCAGGTCAAGATCCAGAGGGGTCAGGCAGACGGTGAAGGTTGATGGTGTTTACAATGGAAATGGTGAGCGAGATGAGAGTAAGAGGCAAAAGGCATCAATTGGTGGCTACTTCATGTGAAAATACTAGCAAATAAATTGCAATCTGTTGGAGAATCCCTGTAAAAAATTCACTAGGTCAATGTCCTGACGATTTCAGATGTGTTTCTTATTACAGACTACAGAGATCTCATAAGGTCGGTGCTTTTGAATAATCACATCACTTTGATGCAGAAATAATATCATTCGAATACGTTAAAACTCGTCAATCTAGTGAACTTTGTGCAACCAGGAATGTTCATTGAAGGCCTCATTGAAGGAAATATAAGGGGAAATGTAGGAACTTATGTCTGATTTAACTGGATCGGTCAGAAATGCACAGAACACTTCCTATAGTAGCATGCCTCTTTTCTATAGTGCTTCTAACCTTGTATGGCACATGTATTGCAACCAATACTTTAATCAATCTTTGTACAACCAACCTTTGGAAAGAGCTTTTACAATAAGGTCATTTATGCACTTCATTTCTTTGGGCAGCCTTTCACTAACATTGGCATCAGTTTCATTCACATGAAGGTGTACACTTTTAAAAATGTTGGAAGCAGACATCAAAATTTCAGTCTTATTCTGCACTATAAAACCGGTGTCACGACAATTCGTCTACTGACATTTCGTCTACGACACTTCAACTACAACATTTCGTCTACCGACATTTCGTCTACAAAGTTATTTGATATCGTCACTTTAAAATGGAAGCTGGATTGATGGAAAAAACTGTTTCACTAAATGGAAGTGGGATTGATGAAAACATTCCTGTATTGAAATAAAAGCTGGATTGATCGAAATAATTTTTCCCGTAAATAGAAGCTGGATACCATGCTGGATGCATGGATGAAACTAAGTTTCCATTCAATGGAAGCTGGACTGATGAAAATAATCTTTCAGTAATTAGAAGCTGGATTCCTGAGAATATATAGCACGTTTTAGTGAAACTATAAGAATGCGGCCTCTGTTGATTAGCCGTAATGGATACAGATACACTTGTAGACGAATTGTCGGTAGACGAAGTGTCTGTAGAGTGTTGACGAAGTGTCGTAGACGAAAAGTCTGTAGATGAGTTGTCGCGGAACCCTATAAAACCGATGTGTTGTAATTGTAAGTGGAGAGAATTTACCTTGTGAAGGTGCCGGTAAAGAAGTAGGAGCAAGGTCAGTTTTGTGCATTGATTGAAATTGTAAATAGAAAACTTTAATAAAATGTTTGATTTTTGCAAGAACCTTCAAATTTTGGTAAAAGTTTACAGCAGTCCGGTGGTGACCGTGACCAAGATATACAATATGGTCGCCTTAGAATCAGACAGAATAGAGAGCTACGACCTCGAACAGCCTACTTCTGCTAAAGTAATAGTTCATTAAAAGTGCACACAAAATGTTGAGAATATGTGGATGCAAGCAAAACGAAGCTCATGAGACAATACAGAACAAGCCTCGAGTTTTTCAGCACATACCTGCATGAATTTTTGTTTATCCATGCATAGTTGCCACCAGAACCCGGAAACCTATATCAAAATCTTTTATCAAATGGATGATTTTAATTTGTGTATAATAGAAACAGTTACAACCATACCCAGTAAGAAATTATATATGGGCCAAGTGATGAGGAAATGTTCATCTGTTACCTTGTTGGTAGACGCATGAAATTTTCCCTTTATCCGAATATAAGCTGTACCCTCAACTTCAAATTTTCAATATTGTCCAAAGTTTTATAAACTTTTACACTCGAGTATATACGGTAACTATATGACGAATCTGTTCAAACTTGCTTTTAAATAGACCAATGAACAATTGGAAACCACTAAACTATTAAGAGCTTGGCGAAAAGAAAAGTATGATTACAGTGCAGCTATACACCAAATCATAAATCGTAATGATTTCCTGGTTGTAACAAGATTTGCAGTCCAATATGACATGCTCATAGACCGATATCTGAAGTATTTGAACTGATAATGATCACAGCAATTCAACATGACACCTTTTAAACCTCCCAACCTGCATTTGTACTCATTTATCTACCAACATAGAATGGAGAGCAAAGTATGTTACGAGGAGGCATGCTAGTCTACAAAGACTAAGAATTGTAAAGCCTAGTACTACCCAGGTTTGATGGAACTAACTTCCTGCTCCTGCCAGCATCATATAAACAGCAAAAAGTAGCTAGCTAAGTCTTACAGGTTGGTTAAAGGCTTCACAACACATTCAAAAGAATAACTACCGTTAGTTACTGCTCTGCATTCACATCTTCCTCCCGAGCCATCAGGTTAAAACTTTTCAGAATGAATTCGTTTCTGTGTGGCAGATGTAGATTCTCATGAAACCCGGCATTTCTCCATTTCTACAAACACATCAAACTAGCAAATGTACGTGGATGTACAAGTGCACATGAATATTTGGGAAATATCGGAAAGGAAGTAAGTAAAGTTCCACCATGGGGCAAAGACAAGGAATACAAACCATGTTCACACTGCAAAGTTGATCTGTGTTGCCTTCATATCTCATCTTAAAGCATCTGTTGTGTTTCTTCTCAGATGTCCCTTTTGATACTCTATCAGAGTTCTTCCCAGAGTTTGACACTCTGATTCTGCTTAGCAATTACCCTAGACTGAAGACCTGAGCATTACCTATAACAGTGATGCAACATTAGTTCTCAGGCCATACTACAATAATAATAATAGTGAAACAGTTAACACGTGACCAATGGGAGACGCGCCATAGGAACTGTGCATAATGTGTGTTAGCACTATCATTTTAATTAAACTACCACGTTAATGCCTGCCCGTTAATCTCATGGCATCAGGAGGCATGGTGGCACCGCATGTAAACCAGACTCGTGTTAATAATGCGTTTGTTAATGGTGTTTCACTGTAATAATAAAAATAAATATTAATAATAACAAGAACTATAATTATAATAAAAAGAATTAATAATTCTGTAGAGCAAAAATTTCTGGGCAGAAAGAGCGTCTCAGATGGTCACACTCATCCCTTGTTCATGTGAACAATTTCTGGCTTGGGGCGTGATAGTGACTGACACCTACGCTACTTCTCATCTTACTTACACATCCATCAGAGCTGGCAAAGACATTGACCGTGCAGCCGTGTCTTGGAGGGCGAAGAACTCCACCATCACTAGCACACATACCTTGGTAGCGGTAGCCTTGGAGACCGACGGTGATTGGAGCAAAGGACTGCAGTTCACATAGGAGCTGGGAAGCTGGATAACGGATGCAACCCATGATCCACCGGAGACCTCATACTTGTTTCAGCGGTGGCTGTTCAACGGGGAATGCCAGCTGCCTTTATGCGACATTGTCACCACACTGAGCATGCTGAGATGATACTGCAGACAATAATAATAACATTATATAGTGATAATAAAAATTAGCATTATCTAACAAGTAAGTCCTCGCCACTTACAATTATGGCAATCGTATCGTATTAATTTAAATATTTGTAAAGCGCCTCTCGTAGGGTGAACAATAGGGTGGCAATATAAAAGTCATGGGATTAGATCTATAGATTTAATCACATAATATCTAGAACACTGGTCCAGTTAGCTACATATGGTAGGTTAGAGTGCATGTCCCACGTGCCTTGGTTCACATACTGATGGTGGCTTTATCTCAGAGATTAGAATCTCAGGCTAACACAGTTCATATATGAGGGACCTTAAACGCGTGGCACCCATTCAAATGGACAGGGATGGTGAGTTAAGGCTATATGCTCAATACAGAAATATGTTTATATTTCCATTTATGATACCATTCTCATAGTGTACAGACTATCAGTCGATGGCTGTTTGACAAGAAACTGTCAAAAAACATCATCCGCTGGAGAAGCCTGGTTGCTAAACTTCTCGAAGGCGTTATGTTTGCTATGTTATGTAATGTCATGTTATGCTACGTTCATGTTATTCTATGTTTATGTTATATAGGGTACTATATGAACCTTCACTTATAATACATTACACTACACAGGTCAGATAGTAATGTAAGACTGACCAATGTGGGTGCTGAGTGATGCAGACTTGTCTGTTGTGGGATCGCTGATGAGAACTTTCAGACCGTTCTTCAGTTCCACTTCCCGATATTCATTCATCCACAGGGGACTCTACGATGCTGTTGATAACCTCTGCAATCTTTGGTGACGTTGATGCTGCTGATTCCGTTGTGTTGAGAAATTTTCTGCAAGTACAAATTTTGCAAGAAATTTACAAAATATCAGTCAAGTAAATAAGTGTCAAGAAAATGAACATGGCGCTTACAGGAAGAGGTACAGCAGAAGCAGTAGCCAAAGGACAAGATAAAGAAGACAAAGTGATAGACGACGAAGATCACAACTAGGATGACGGCGAGGACGAAGATGAGGACACACAGAAGGAAGATGAAGAGGATGACAAAGAATAGGACAATGAAGAAGAGGACAAAGATGAGGACAAGAAACGATGAAAGTGAAGAAGAAGCAGAAGCAGAGGAATTAAAAGATGATGAAGAGGAAAAAGAAGAAGAGCAGTCTCTGAAACTAGACCTGAGAAGCAGCCATGAGTAATGAAGTGCAAGCAACTTCACTTTTCTCGGTCGAGTGGTCAGTCAGTCCTACCTTAACGCCCAATCTTTGTATGGCCAGTGTACACACTACAGCAGAGTTTTGCCAAAAGGCACAAATGGAGCAGAAATCTAGACACAAATTTCTGCCCTGGCAGGAATTATAAAATTCACCTAGACCGGCATTTTATACGGTTCTCAATGGCAATCCATGTCTAAATGTACTAACATTTACAAGGCGATCCCAAAATTCAACTTAACTTCTCTGTTAGATCAGTTAAGGTAAGACATACAAAATTGCAGAACTATTTTAAATGTTACAAAGATAAGACATTGTGCTCTCAAATCAGGACAGGATGGAATCTACAGAACATGGTAGCCTTTCGTGAGAGCTTCCTCTGAGATAGTTACTATCAGTGATGGGGAAAATACTTTTTAAAAGTATTTTGAGTACGAGTATAAATACTTGATCACAAAAGTATTTAAAATACAAGTATACAATACTTGTCTGGGAAAAGTATTTAAAATACTAACTACAAATACTTTGTGTGTGTGTGTGTGTGTGTGTGTGTGTGTGAAATTTATCACAAATAAGCAAGTTGTATAAAACTGAGACTCAAACTCTTAATATAGAATTTTGAACATCAGCAAAAACTTTTCTCCAGTTCAGTATTGTTATTCTTTATATATCATTTAGGCATTGGCCTTAATTATAATCAGTAGTTATGATTTTTCAATGGTATCTGAAGACTTTGTGCTTCTGCTGACAATGTTTCACAGTTTTGAGCATTTTGCCAGGGCACTTTTTATCAGATGCTTGTAGGTACCAATGTCACCAGTCACAATCTTCTTAAATCATTTGTCACTATCAGATTCAATGTAGCCTATGACTTGCACAGCACATATGCTTTGGCAAGAATAATTCATTATTATTTTCTGAAGAGGACAAACTTGTGTCCATGTCTAATGGAATTAATTGACCCATTCCATCATCACTATCATCAAATTCATCAACACTTGAAGGGTAGCCAGCAGTATGGTGACTTTGCACTTCTGGCTCATGTTCTGCCTTCTGATATTCTGAAAATGCTTTAACCATGTTAGACCCATTGTCTGCAGCATGCAATATTGCTTTGTTAATTGTTATTAATGAGACAAAAAAGTATTTTTAAAAAGTATTTTAGTATTATAATCTAAAGTACAAAATACTACCAAAAAAGTATTTTAAGTAAAAGTATAAATACTTAATCACAAAAGTATTTTAAATACAAGTACAAAATACTTAGATAGTATTTTAAATACTATTTTAAATACGAGTATTTTAAATACTTCCCATCACTGGTTACTGCGTAGGGTCAATGAGCAAGTCCTTCACTCGCAATTGCTCAGTGTTATCGATCGATGCTTGGTCATTAGATAGTGATGCTTAATAAATGCATAATAACATTTTTAAGCAAACAAAGAAAAACTACAAACAGAGCACAATATGAAAAATGAAGTGAAATGTGTCCTGGAACAGAATGTCAACAACTGGGAAGGAGAGGAAAAGTCGATAAATCAAGAAGATACAGGCAGAAAAAGGTGGTCAGATATTTCCACTAAATCACAGATATGCAAAAACAGAGCAGTTGAATTGCTTATATCGTGCACTGTGACAATTTAATGATGAGTGTACTAAAAGTGACTCGAAAATCAATGCACCTTGTCGTTAAGGTGTTAAATTATTCTTCTCATATGACTATGATAGCTGAAATTTGTTGAATACTATGACCAACAGTTTGACTAACAGGACCAAAATCAAGAAAAAATTCATATAAAGTCTTTGAACATATTCTGAGGTAAAGTAGTACAAAAGGGTTTTGCTAATTCAAGAAGCAATGCCAAACACCGTGTTGTCTGTTGGTTCGCTGACTGAACAAAAGAATGCCAAATAACATGATTTTTGTCGCTTTTTCTTAAATGGAAAGATGAAACATACCTCTTTTTGGGGGCGATCAAACATGTATGTGTGATGCACAATTTCTCTTGCGTCTTCTCACTCTGTTGCTGAGAGTCATGTCATCATCCCCCCCCCTTCTGCTTGATGAAAGTCGATAACTGAAATACAAAGCAATGACATGCAGTGTAAAACCAGTATTTAAATCATTCTGCAGCAGCATTACTCAGCAGATCTAGGATAATTGGAGTTTACCAACTGAAAAACTGTAATCACGGTCTGCACAAAACTTGTGCTAGTCAACATAGGCATAAATTACAGATTTTAACTGATTTTGCATCTTTCCATTATTACTGCTTCTAACGTTCCTAGTAAAGGTGATTCCTAGTGAGGAACAATTTGGAACAAGGCTATATTTTATGTCTAGTGAACTACATTGTTACAGATGACTTACAAGCAGAAACTCATTCAGCAGCTGTTGATGCTGCTGTGCATCACCAAACTGAAGAAACGTGGTGACAACAGAGCTTTCATCACTGCTGTTGCGATTCACTGTTTGGAAAGTTGATATGCCATCAGGCAGTCTTGTAACGTTCAGCTAGTGACAGATAAAACCATGAAATTAATCACTTCAATTTGTCTCAAGTAATTAAAAACTTTGTATTACAGTTATGTCATATTAATTTTGAGCCTTCCCGTTAACATTAGTTTTATATTTTGAACTTTATATTATTTCGTTGAACTCGTAATCAGTTGCGGTGTTCAGCCATCTTAAGCACTAATAAAAATCGAATATAATAATAATACTGCAAGAGGACTGGATTTCTCAGTTGATAACTGGAGGCTACGGGATACACTGCCCATTTCTGGTAACTACTGAAGCTTCTTAATGTAGTTCAGATAATAGTCTCATTTGTGAAATTAGAAGGGTCTGTAGCAAAAGGGTATGCTTGTACCGGGCTTCATGAAAATTGACTCATTCTTCCAAAGATCATGAATGGGACATCAGTTTTGCACAGATGTTCTCATCACTTCAGCATAACTTGTTACAATATGATGCTATGGTGCTGTTGAAGTTGACATAAGACAGTGAGTGGTTAGACATCCAAACAACTCTGCTAGAGAAAGCGAAGAATCCTACGTTTTGGCCAAGTAAAGAGAATGCCAGCTGACCAAATTCCACACAATGTACTACATGCAAGGTTTGAAGGAGAGAGAAACAAAGAAAGACCAGACTGTGCTGGATAGAAACAGAAATGAAGACATAAAAATACATCGTGGACTAATAAGGACCCAATCAGAGATCAACTGTTTAGTCAGCAACAAATGACTCACCTCAAAGACTGGATTTCGACGAGGTAATGGATAAGGAGTATTTTTTAGTGTTTGCAGATGTTCCTGCAGTTCCTTGGCCTCCTAATTCACAACAACTTTAATTAATCAACAGCTTAGTCAGGCAAAATTATGCCAGGCAGATATTGTTTTTATAAACCACAAAAAGAGGAAATAGATATCAGAGTAATTTTTAAAGAAGTTTTTGAGTTAAAGTATGTGCAATAATTACAAAAAGAGTGAATGAATCACCTTATATCTACCCATAACAATAGCAAAAGAAATAATTGAAGTAATAATGAAATAGTTTTACTGTTCAGCCTGCAATATTCCACTGATGGGATACATTAAATTAATAATGAACAGCAGAACTGGAAACTCAGAGCTAATCCTGAAGACTACCAGTACCTACACCTACCTTTCTAAGGATGCATGTCAAAAGTGCCAATAAATCATTTTAAAAAATACCCTTGCAAGCCCCTCAGAATTTTGCACAGTATATGATTATTTTTTCTCATATAGGTTTACTTGACCAAGCATAAAAAAATGAAGCAAAATACATCATTATCAAAGATGCTTTTAGAAAGATGTTAAAATAAATTCTGCATAAAAGAAAATGTGAATTCCTACAGTGATTGTGCATTTGAATTGCTCGTGCGCTTCGGCGTGAAACTCTGATTCAGTGTCCGCGCTGTATATTCGGGAGCGCCTCTGAGTAGAAATCTTAAAGGGGCGCTATATAAATGTCTGAAATGAATTAATGAATTTGAAGTTTTGGGGATGCCTTAAATCCACATGCCCAAAAAATCTGCAACCTTAGATATGATGAATGTGATCGCACTGAAACACATGTAAGAATACTAAATTATAACAGGCATAAGTTCCTTACATTTTCCCTGATGTTGCCTTCCACCAGACCTTCGACAAACATTCCTTCTATGAGGTGCACAACATCAGAAACAACAACTGCTGACAGATGCTTTTTCTGCAGCAGAGGGGCATGATGGGTCCAAAGAACCGACTCAACAAGGTCTCTGTAAGAAGAAATACAACTGAAATGGTAGGGACAGTGACCTACTAAAATTTTTTACTGGGATTCTCCAAAGGAGAGCAATTTATTTGCGAGTATTTTCACTGTAAGAAACCACCAATTGATGCTTTTTGCCTCTTTTATCATTTCAATTCTAAACACCAACAACCTTAGTTATCTGACTGCCTGGATCTTGACCTAGAACCGATTTTTACCCCACCTATTGATTTTGTTTTGACTAGGCACCTGTGAATGAATATGCTGGTTCTCACAACTTCGTTTTTGGGTTGCTGTAGAAATTTGAAGATTACGATAATGCCTTATGATAACGTAGCTAGAGAAGCCAATTGATTTGATTCTCAGCAAGCAAGCCTCTCTAAAACATCATATCCCAGACTTCTGACCTGTATCGATTTCTCGTTTGTTTCACCTAACTTCAGTACAACATGACTTTCAATGACTTCTCCAGATTGGAATAATGCTTTACTCATCATTTCCAGTAACCACAGATAGCTGTACTGGCATTCCACCCACGTACATTTTGCTTACGTTCTGATTTTACATATCAATTGATATCTAGCACACTGGGATCGTTCATAACACTCTTATGCTATCTGCCCAGCTTTCAAATCAAGTTGTAGAACTGCATGTCAATCGAAGTTTCAGTATATAAAAAAGCAAGAGGAGGCAACTGCCTCCTCATGCCTCAATGTAGCTACGCCTATGCTGATGGGAAACTATATTAATGATGATCAGCAGAAATGGAAATTTAGAGCTAATCCTGAAGACTACCTATACCTAGTCTAGGGTGGCAAACCTGTTTAAGGATGTGTGCCAAAATGCCATTAAATCATTTAAAATTGCCCTCACATGCACCTCAAACTTTTGCACAGTATATTATTTTTCTCATATACGTTTAGTTGACCAAGCATAAAAAAATGAAGTAAAAGACATCATATCAAAGATGCTTTTAGAAAGGTGCTAAAATAAAATCCTTCAGAAAAGAAAATGTGGATTCCCAGAGTGATTGTGTATTTCAACGTTTGAAGTTTTGGGGATGCTCTAATTCCACATGCCCAAAACATTTGCATGCATGCCATGGGTTTGCCACCCCTGACCAAACCTTTAAAAAGATATGATGAATGTTTAATATCGTTCTGAAACACATGTAAGATAACTATATACTAACAGGTATAAGTTCCTTACATTTGCCCTCACATTTCCTTCAACCAGGCCTTCAATAAACATTCCTTGTTGCCCAAAGTTCACAAGATCAGAGTTTTACTATACTAAGATGGTTTTTTCTGCATCAAAGTGACGTGATTGGTTAAAAGCAGGAACTTTATGAGGTCTCTGTAAGAAGAAACACAACAGAAATGGTAGGGACAGTGACCTAGTAAATTTTTACTGGGATCCTCCAATATAGTGCAATTTATTCGCTAGTATTTTCACTTGAAGTAACCAACAATTGATGCCTTCGTCTCTTTCCCTCACCTCTCTCGCCATTTCAATTTTAAACACCATTACCCTTAGCCATCTGACTGCCTGTCCCTACCATTCACTTTGGATCTTGACCTGGAACCGATTTTTATCCCTACCGCCTATTGATTTTGTTTTGACTAAGCACTCTGTGAATGAATAAACTGGTTATCGCAACTGTTTTTTGGGGATGCTGTAGAAATCTCGAGATTACGATTATGCCTCACGATACCACAGCTTGAGAAGTCAATAGATTAGATTCTCCACAATCAAGCCTATCCATAACATCATATCCTAGACTTCCGATCTGTGTCTATTCCTTGTTTGCTTTACATAACTTCAGTACAACATGACTTTCAATGACGTCTCCAGATGGCAATTGCATCATTAGCCATTGCCAGTTACCACATATGGTATTTCACCCACATGCTGATTTTACATAGCTGCAATTTATATCAAACAATGCCTAGCACTCTGGGATTTTTCACATCACTTATATGCTATCTGCCTAGCTTCATATAAGTAACGATGAACAGCAGAAAAGGAAATTCAGAGCTAATCCTGACTACCTAAACTAGGGGTGTGAACAGTGATCCCGTCTTTAACAAAAAAAACCGAACACAGACCCAAAATAAGGGGGTGCTAAGGGTTCTGTAGCACCCGGGCCTGCAGTTTATAAGGGCCCGCATTTTATAAATGTTTGTGGTGGACCGGTGGCCGTCAGAGGGGCCTTTCGAAGGTAATCACAGCACCCGAGCTCGCACTAGCCTTAATGCGGCCATGTCGTAAATCGTAATGCCAGCTTGAGGTGCCATGCTAATGGAAGCTAAATACTGGATGAAAATAATGTAACGAAATGTTCCTGCCCCAAAAAAGAACTGGAACGCCATTCCGGTCCCAACAGATCCCTGGGTGCGAACCTTTTTAAGGTGCGTGCCAAAAGTGCCTTTAAATCATTTTAATAAATACCCTCGTGTGACCCTCAGAATTTTGCCCAGTATACATGATTATTTTTTGCATTATAGGTTTCAATTGACCGAACATAATAAAAAAATGACATACAAGACATTTCGAAGATGCTTTTTAAAAGGTGCTATTAAAATAAAATCCTTCATAAAAAAATGTGGACTGGATCCTAGGGTGATTTAGTATCATTGGCCATTTCCAAAATTTTATGACAGATACCATAGTTGTGCTGGCATACCATCGACGTACATTTGGGTTACGTTCTGATTTTACGATTTTACAGTTGTAATCATCAACCTATGGGATCTTTCATACCAATATTACCTATCGCAATTTGGGGCTGGGTGACCAAGTTGTTGATCTGCAATCGGCTGCAATATGCTTAAACCGCTATTTTCATCTGCAGTTGTCGTACATACCGGTAGTTACAATTACAATTGCAGTAAATTGGCATGCCGTAAATATAGTAATGCAGCAAAAGTGAAAACAGCTTCCATTTATTGATTTCACAGTGCTGAGCAACACAGCAATAGCTTCAAGTACAAATATAGATTCAGATTTGTTCGTTTTCATGTTTTGTAGTGTTTCGTCTCCATCATAATCTGAAGTACAGTATTGGATGGGCCTTTTGGGTGGAAAGTACGGTGCTAGTTTATTCACTCTATGATGGCATATTCTCTCATTTCGAATGTGAATATGCGGATTGAATGTGAATGACACAAATTTTCAGTCGCATAGAATCTCAAATGAAATCGGGGTAAAAGTTTGAATTGGAATCAAAATAATAATGCTACAATTGGTGAATAATTTAGAACGTTAAAATGCGAAATAACCAAAGTTAGATTGATGGAAATTAGATAGTTTTGCATTTTAGCATTCTAAATTATTGGCCCATTGTAGCATTATTATTTTTCATGAATCCAACTTCTATTTAGGGAAAAAAATTCATAATCCACCTTCTATTTAGGTAAGAATTCTTTTAATCAATGTAGCTTCCGTTTAAGCAACAATTACTTTTAATAAATTCAACTTCTATTTAAGCAAGAATCATTTTCATCAATCCGACTTCTATTTTGCAAGAATTCCTTTTGTCAATCCAACTTGTATTCTTCCGACGCTAAAACCCATACAATGGCAAATAATCAAAAGGCTAATTTATGTGAAATTACCCAAAATGATTCTTGCGTACACAGAGAAGTTAGATTGATTAAAATAATTCTTTGCGTAAATAGAACTTGGATTGATGACAGTTATCATTAGGGCAGTCCCTAAATCACGGTCAAAAAGTGAAAAAATCACGGCATACTTTTGCAAAAATCAAAAAATTCTCGGCACCGTGCAAAAAAATTCACGGCAACGTGAAAAAATTCCGATGACCTTTTTTTTTTGGTCGTCGTCGCCATTTTTGACGTGTTTCGCAACCATTTTTAACGTGTTTTTAGAAAAAAGTGCTGAAAATGTGAAAAATCACGGAAAATCACGGGAAAAGGCAAAATTCACGGCAAACGGCAAAATTCACGGCAAACGGCGAAATTCACGGTTTCCGTGATCTCCGTGATTTAGGGACTGCCCTAGTTATCATGGTCATTTATCCACTCTAAATGGTAATGGTACTCCCTAGTATTATATGTAATACAATCACTTGATCGCCTTGACCTTCTTGTCCAAAGAGAGAGGACTGCCATGGCTAAATCTCGAGCTTTTGCCTTCATTGGCCCCTCACTGTTGAACCAACATCCTATGTACATCAACTCGTTCTTCAATATTAACCCGTGGTCCAGGTGCTTCCTTTCGCTGTCTTAAGACCACTCGTTTCGCTCGGGGTCTTTCGCACTGGGAGCGCCTCTGATTGGTGTTCACTGTGAGAGGCGCTTTATAAATTTATAGATACAATACAATCCAAATAATAAACTTCGCTTAAATACAGGCTACATTCAATTA
>JACEVL010001919.1:0-22442 GCA_020284085.1 Aporrectodea caliginosa
CCCTTTTTGCTACAAAATTCCTTTTCCCCCTCCATTGACAATATTCCTATTGCTCAAGTTATTTCTTCCAAATTCCTCAGGGTCTACATTGACCAACATTTAACCCTGAATGATCACATAAGTAACATTTCCACTAAGGTTGCCAAGAACATAGGGATTCTGGCTCGTGTATCCTACCTGTTACCTTCTAGAGTTCTACATACACTATATTATTCTCTTGTTTACCCTTATTTGACATACTGTAATATCGCCTGGGCCTCCAATTATTCCTCTCGTCTGAATAGGCTATCTATATTACAGAGACGAGTTGTACGTATTATTGCTGGGAGATCATTGATAACTAGCACAGCAAGTAGATTTAGTATACTACGAATACTTAATATCCCTCACATAAATAAATTACAAATCTGTGAATTTATGTATCGCTTCGCCAACAAATCCCTTCCCCCTATCTTTAGTCGCTAC
The DNA here is from genome assembly GCA_020284085.1 of Aporrectodea caliginosa. Lineage (NCBI taxonomy): Eukaryota > Metazoa > Annelida > Clitellata > Crassiclitellata > Lumbricidae > Aporrectodea > Aporrectodea caliginosa. Next base: position 466 of record JACEVL010001919.1, read on the forward strand.
TTCTCTAAGATCTCTGATACAAATTCTCATTATACAAGATCTCTCGATAATCTCTCATGGAACCTATGCCCGCACTAACACTCGTTATTTTACCTTAAGATGTGCTGCTCCTTCTGTCTGGAATAACCTACCGAAGTCACTGCGCACTCTTCCGAATCTTGCCCTATTTAAAAAAAGGTCAGAGCCTACCTCCTTTTGACAATAGTCAATGCGTTATCTAAATATGGTTATTATTCATTGTTATACCACAATTAGTTAAGTGAACTAGTTAAGTGTTGTTAGTTAAGCCAGTTATTCTCATTTTTTTCTGACAATGCTATTTGTGTAGACTATACTCAACTGTCATCCCTCTGATAACATGGTAAACGGGTATCCCTAACTTAGCGGGACTTCAGTCCCTTCTGGGAACCCGATTGTTTCCCTCAAATGTTAATAAGATAATCACGTGATCTGTCTGTTTTAATTTCCAAACTTATGATCGTTAATTATGATTATTATGGATCACTACTTGTAAACTATTCTATGGAAACAATAAAAGGATTGACGATACATTTATCTGTCAGCACTCAGCAGTTTCCGTACAAGGAGCTCTTGTCTCAGCGGATCTGTTGCTTTGCGAGTTAGCGATGAAACAACAGAAAGTGTAATATATCACTTGAATTTATCAATATGAAATTTATTATGTGGTTTGTGTTATCTCTAAAAAGACTCTAAGTTCTTCCTCATCCTCGATACATTGCGGTCTAGGAAGTCTGGGCATGGTGTGATCAGTCAGTGCTGTATGGAAATCCGTTGTTTTGGCTATAGGCCTACACGCGTATGCGCGAGAGTTCACCATCAATATCATTATTATAATCATAATTAACGCATTGCTACGACCACAGTCGTCACCTTCACGGGTCGCAATGGCGATATCTAGTTACTCTGCGAAATTTGATTACGCTTTGTTATAATTTAAAATTTAAAACAATTTAGAAAATGACTAGATTATAGGACTGAGACAAATTTCATATTAAAAATAATTAATATTACCTTGCAAGTCATAAAAAATTCTTTGATAGCGTTGTAAAAAGCATTGATGGTATAAAGCGCGGTCGAGATGTAGTTTTTTGTTTCTGGGCCACGCGGGGCCCCCTGTAGCGCGGGGCCCTAGGCACGTGCCTCGCGTGCCTAGGCCTTAAAACGGCACTGACTTCGACCCCGTATTTCAGCTCCTCTGCCTCCTCTCAAAGGTCACTCTAGCATAAGGACTCCGACCTTCACTTTGTATCTCTAACAGGACGTAGTGCTCGTGAATAAGCTGGGGCCCTGCGCTTAGCTGTCAAGTGGCGCTTTAAAAATTTAATATAGCGATTACAATTATAAGGATTACCTGAATAATGTAGGCTATGTAAACTGTGGACCTCTGAGATCCTCTGCTAGAATTACCAAAGACTAATGTGCGCTGTTCATAAGAACTTTGAACTTGATGTGCGATGGGCCGTTTGACCTTTCAAGTGTTGGATCGGGTCGTAAATTAAAACACAGTCAAAGTTCACAACAACAGTGTCTTTTCAACAAATATCATTGCACGACATCCACTGACACAACAGTAAAAGCGACAACGATTTTTCTAGATTAATTGTGCATAAAATCAAATATCATTTTCATATTTAAAATAGTTCAAACCAGATGTCATATATAATGGTCCTATAATACAAATTGTCATATATATATTAGGGTGGTCCAAAAACATAAAAGTGAAGCTAGGGGCCAAGATACCCCCTACATTTTTTACACTTGTTATTTGTATTATCCTGGCAAAATTTCAGCTTCCTACTCCAACTGGAAGACGGTGCTCAATGACATAAACTTACACCATTGTACTCGTCATGTAAAAGCACAATGTGTTACAAACTGTGATCATCTTGGTAACTTTCTTATGGAATTATGCAGTTAAATTCTCTTACTAACTTTTATATTTAGGAATCATTGGACAGTTCTTATTACAGATTTTGCTCTCTACTTCCTGTTCATTACCAGACATTGTACTGACATTTATTTTCGTTGATATAATTATGTACAACGGTACTGTTTATGCAACACATAATTCCAGAATTCATATCTTTGATTGCATTTCAGCCGCATTCTGCAGCATTTCATACATTGATATATACATACACACAATATTTTATGTATATATGTACAGATATTATATATATACAATACAATACAATAAATACATACATACATGCATACAAAGCTAAAAATGAACATGCTGATTCCGTAATAGGCGAATCTATACCAGATTGTCCCTTGGTGGTTAACAGGGTTGGTAAACTGCTTTCCGAGATTTTTGAAAGCACTTAACCGCTTATCAGTGCTGGTTTCTGAAGGTGACAAAGATAACCTGCTAGGAATTCTAAAGTTGGCCTCTGGAAGAGGACTTAATGAAGCCAAGTCTATTTATGATCTGCTGGAAGCATGGAAGTTGACTGAAAAAGTTCAAGTCATGAGCTTTGACACTACTTCTGTGAACACTGGTCGCTTGAATGGAGCATGTGTTCTTCTGAAAAAATATAATTGGTCGAGAGCTCCTGCGATTGGCTTGATGTCACCCTTTCATGGAACTGATCTTAGCTATGGTTTTCACTTTTGAGCCTTTAAGTTACCTAAACACACCAGTATTCAAGAGTTTTAAGGCTGCTTGGGAAATGTGACATATGACCAATTGCAAAGTCTGGAGCCAAATTCTGAAACAGAAAATTTCCGTGAATCCACCATCACCTGCCTCAACAATGAGGCTGGAAGGAAATGGCAGAAGATGAAGATTGTGCAGATTGTCCAATGAGTCCAGTTAACGGATTGTGAGAGGTAGGGCAAACAGACTTCATGAGGTAGCAAGCTTAAGAGATTTTGCTACAAAGAGCAATTTTGTTACAAAAAGCAAAGCTACTCCAGTCCCTGAAGTAGGTGTTTCATTTCTCACCCTTCCACCAGACGTGACAACGCAGACCAGGCGTTAGAACGCAGAATATCAACATTCGACATGTAAAGAACTGGATCGGAGCATTGCGTGTCAGTCGAACACGGTGTCAAGCTCTTTCAAGAATTCAGCAGCCTCCTCCACATGATGAGGAAAGTTGTTGCCTTTCTCCTGCAAGTTTTTGAGGCAAACAGAACAGCTGTTCCCACTGATACTACGAAGAATTCTTCTATACATGCATTGCTGAAGAAATGAAGTTCTGCGACACATACTTCTTGGGACATCATTTGAGAGTTGTTGATTGTTATATGTTTCCGTGCAGCAAATAATATTGCTAACATGATATAACTACTGGCTGTGTATATCGGTAAATTAATAATCTTATCATAATTTAAGATTTCAAGACGTTATGCGTATTTTCTAACCGATCGCACTATAGGGTAAAAGGGGTACAGAGGGAGGGTCCGTGAGCACCGTCTTCCAATTGGAGTAGGAAGCTGAAATTTTGCCAGAATGATACTATTAACAGGTGTAAAAAAACTGAGGGGTATCTTGGACGCTAGCTTGAACTTCATTTTTTACCATGTGACCATGAACCACCCTAATATATATATATATATATATATAAAACTTTCCTGCGCTATCGATGACAGAGTGGGAATCAAAACAACAGTTTATTAGATTAACAAGCAAACACACTTATGTGCAAAATGTTTTTCGTGCAGATATTATTCAGTTTATAGCATATCCGAACTTCAGTAAGGATAGCCACGTTAATTGAGCCCACAGTCGCACTTAACTTGCCACCAGTGGCACAGCTAGGGGTTGCTATTGACCAAACAAAGGTAGCGTACTGGATATACATTTGAATCCTTTCTCAGAGCAAGGAAGGACTATGCGTTCTAGTTGATCATTTCGTAGTAGGATCCTCCGACTACAGGGTAATACAGAGAAGGAGAGGCTGGCACGCCAGGCTGAGCCTGTAGGATGCACTTACAGGGTTCGCCAGGGAACGTCGAGGGCTCCAGGCAGAACACCGTGCATCTGGGGTTCAACAGGCACTTGAATGCACAGAACGTTGCACTGCACCATGGATTCTGTACAGTTTCGAGGATACAACCAAGCACACATTTATTTGTCAGACGTTTCTGTACAAGGAACTCTTGTCTCAGCGGATCTGTAGCTTTGCGAGTCAGCGCTGAAACAACAGAAAGTGTAACATTTCACGTGAATTTGATAAAATTAAATTTATCATCATTTTTCTCCGCGCATTTATGGCCCTTGCCTAACTTTGTCATCTGCAGTTTGTTTGCATGTTTGTGTGCATGTATGTATGAATGTATGAATACATGAATGGACATATGTATGTAATACTATGTATGCATTTACGTATGTATCTATGTATGTATACATATATATGTATCAATTTAAGCATGTATCCATGTAGGCTATGTATGTATGTGAACATTTACTATATCACCTTTTAAGTACGTCGCGTTAGCGCTGGCTACGGCAAAGAGTTCCAAAAGCTGGCGCGTGAAAGCAAAGAAGAATATCTGGCTAAAACATGCAAGGAAATGGAAGACGATGGTAGAAAAGGAAAAACAAGGGAAATGTTTGCAAAGGTGAAGATGTTGACCGGTAAATTCACACCAAGAATGGGCACACTAAGAGACGGAAAAGGGAGCATGATCAAGGATGAAGAGGGAGTAAAAGATAGATGGAGGGAATACACAGAAGAACTCTACAGGAAAGATCCTCGGGTGAAGGAAGAACAACTAACTAATGAAGGGTACGAAAAAGAACCGGTGATACTTAAAAGCGAGGTAGAATGGGCAATACATCAGCTAAAGAACAACAAGGCTCCAGGGACGGACGGGATACCTATAGAAATGATTAAGGCTGGAGGAGACGAAATGGTAAGAAAAATAACGATATTGTGCAACAGGATATGGGAGACGGGAGAGTGGCCGAAGGACTGGAAGAACTCGGTGTTCATTCCCATCTTCAAGAAAGGCGATGCCAAGGATTGTGGAAACTATCGCACAATAGCATTGATTTCGCATACCAGCAAAATACTGCTCAAGATCTTACACAAAAGAATGGAGAGCACAGTGGAGAGAGAGCTGCCGGCAAATCAGGCGGGCTTCAGGAAGGGGCGAGGAACACGAGATCACATAGCAAATTTGAGATGGATAATGGAAAGACCGAGGGAGTACGGTCAGGAGGTGCATCTCTGTTTCATTGATTATAGCAAAGCCTTTGACTGCATAAATCATTCATTAATGTGGAAAACCTTAAAGGAGATGGGAATACCAATGCATCTCATCTTGCTGCTTAAAAGCTTATACGAGAATCAGGAGGCAATGGTCAGGACGGAACACGGTGACACTGGAAAATTCAGGATAGGGAAGGGAGTGAGACAGGGGTGCATACTCTCTCCGGTCTTGTTCAATCAATATGCTGAAAGAATAATCCGAATGGCAGAGCTGGAAACGGCAGATGAAGGAGTGAAGATTGCAGGACAAATACTGAACAATCTAAGGTATGCGGATGACACAACGCTTTTGGCTGGGAGAAAGGAAGACCTCGCAGAACTAATAAAGAGACTGAGGAGGGAAAGCGAGAAGGCAGGGTTATATTTCAATATCAAGAAGACCAAGATCATGACATCAGCAGAGTGGGAAACATTCGAGATAGATGGAGAGGAAATACAGGTTGTAACGTGTTTTTCGTTCCTGGGCTCAATGATTGAAAAAGAGGGTAGATGTGAGACAGAGGTGAGACGCAAAATAGTACTAGGGAAATCAGCAATGCAGGGAATGGGAAAGATATGGAGAGACAGACATGTGAGTATGGAGACAAAAGCAGGGCTGGTGAAATCAATGATTTTCCCGATAGTATTATACGGATGCGAGACGTGTACGAAAACAAAAGCGTTAGAAGACAAGATTGATGCGTGCGAAATGTGGATATGGAGAAGTTTGCTGGGGATTTCGTGGAGAGAAAGGAGAACAAATGCATCTGTCATCCAGGAGATAGGGCAGCTAAGAGGAGACTTGACACTGCAGCAAAGGGCCATCAGACAGAAATTGATGTACTTTGGACATGTAATGAGAGCAGAGGGGCATGGAGAAGCAGATGATGCTGGCGTGCGGGGAGGGGAGGAGGAATAGGAGCCGGCCAAGAACTCGCTGGATGGAGGAGATACACAGGAGGACAGCGATGAACCTCACACAACTAAGGGACGTGGTACGAAGCAGGGAGGATTGGAGAAAGCTGGTCACGACGGTCGCTAGAGTTCCACGAACTGACGGCACAAGGTGACAAGTTGACGGCAACTCAGCTGATTTAACATCAGCGCTGGGTTCTATGGGCCAAACAAACGTAGCTTACTGGATAAATACATTTGTTCTTAGCTACTTTAACAGTGCCTAATAACAAAAAGCGAAAAGTGCTCAGATGACCCCAAGTCACTATTGGCGAGATCGCACAGACATGCAGAGCCAACTGACAGATTCCCATTCAGCGTTGAGAGTAGTTTCTTAGTCATTTGCTCGACAATTCAGGTATGCTCGTATTTCTGCTGCAATAAGTCTGGGTCCCTTTCCTTATTTTGCAATCGTATTGTGTGTGTGTGTGTGTGTGTGTGTGTGTGTGTGTGTGTGTGTGTGTGTGTGTGTGTGTGTGTGTGTGTGTGTGTGTGTGTGTGTGTGTGTGTGTGTGTGTTTGGACGGTGTTTCGTCAATATGATCGATACCTCGACGCCATTGGACCAATTTACAATTCAGAGGTGGCATGTTTCTTCCAAGCTGGACAATTGAGCATCACTTCACCACACCTGTATGCCACCAGCATCCAGAAAAGTCTTTGATTCGGTGAAGGGAGGGTGCAAATTGTGTTTGAAGGAGAGGAGTATCAACCGTCAACCATGCGACAAACTGTTGGAATGGTCGGGCAATCGTAGCTCATCGTTTGTCGTTCTTCCTCATCCTGGATGAAACGCGGTCCAGGAACTACGAGCATCGTGTGATCTGTCAGTGCTATATGAAAATTCGCTGGTTAGGCTCCACCGAGAGTTAACCATCAATATAATTTCTTTAATCATAATTAACGCATTGTTATTATCACAGTCATCATCTTCGCTGGTTGTCATCACAGCATCGTCATCAACACTATCATCCCTGTCGTCGTCTTCTTCATCATCATCATCATCATTGCCGTTGTTGTCTTTGGGATCATCAACATTGCCATCATCACCGTCATCGCAAATCATCATCATCATTTTCATTAACCACTGATATTTTCTTCAGCTTCATCGTTCGTCTTCATCATCATAATTATTATCCCACTCGTTTTTATCTTTGTAACACTGAGTAATGAACTGTAATAGCGGTTACCTGTGAGACCAAGGAAGTATCCATGTGGGATGGTCAGCGATCCAGTGTAAGATACCGTGAGGTTGTTAACGACGAGTGGCTTATTCTCGTAATGGATGACGAAGGTGTTCTGTCCGACGACGTCTCCCCAACCGACGGACAACATCCCGTTGAACCAAGAGACCCAGTGTCTTCCCGATGCACTGGACATATTGAACCACGGCGGAAACGTGTTCCTGACCGCGATGCTTCCATTTCTGCAACCGTAATTCTAATTGTAAATGTAATCACAGTTTACATAACATATGCATGCATGTATTTATCAGAACATTTACCATAGCGCATTTTAAAGTATCTCAAAAAGCGCGGTAGCCTATTATGCTAGACTTGCTACTATCTCTGCGGTATAGATGATTCTAGATGTCATTTGCAACTATAGGCTATTACATCAGGTTGCGCAAACGTGAAGCCAGCCAAAAGATTCACGTAGACAGTTTGCAAACGGCATGGAATTTCCTAGTCTACGGGCTACGACCCAAGTTGCGTCGATGCGGTGGAGAGACGACAGGGGACAGCGCTCGCAGCACACGAAGACGCTGCCGCCGAGCAGTCACTCGTTTGTAGAAGACGACACAGGTCCGGATAATTCATCGAGGTGCCAGGTGTAGTTAGAAGAGGCATTCGTTGTGTGTCGATCGGTAGATTGAAGAGCCACCAGCGTCTAACGGTCGAAGTCACTACAATGAACCGCGTCGGTCGTCCACCGCCGAGACGAAAAACTCGGCTAAAGACGGCGTACACGGTCCGTATAATATTATTTCAAAACTCGATCAGTCTCGCCCGTCAAGACAATTTGCCAACAGAATAATTCTCGCCGAACAAAATCATTGACAAACACGGCGAATAAGTCTAGCACACAAACCTAGCGCCAGAAAATTCCGTCGTGTCTTTAAATATTTTTTAAACGCTAGATTACATTCCAGGCTCGCTACCGATGGACCATAGTGATGTTGATGGATGAGACTGAACTTACCTTCTCATGTTTAGCCATGAGCCAGCTGCAAATCCGTAGATGGAGAATGGAATCCCATTGATGTTGAAATCCAGTTGTTTCAGGCTCCTGAAGGTATTTGTGTATAGATGAACGGAGGTTCTTTCCTCAAAGGGGATTTGTAGAATTTTGTTGTTCGGTGGAAAAACCAAATCTAAAATACGTTTATGAAATCGATTTGAATCTTGTTAATAGTCTTTAGACAAAGAGTATGAGGATAAACCGAGAGGAGGGGGAGGTAACAGAGAAAATAAAAATCAACGGTGAGGAGGTGGAACAGGTTAAGAGTTTTTGTTACTTGGGAAGCATGATAACAACAGATGCAAGGTGTCAAAATGAGGTGAAACGAAGAATAGCACTGGGAAAAGATGCATTCATGAAAAGAGGAGAATAATTGTTGAGAGGAGGGCTAAGTAAAAGCCTAAAGAAAAGATTGGTCAAAACACTGGTGTGGAGTGTGGCACTCTATGGGTCAGAGACCTGGACCATCAGGAAAGAGGATATGAAGAAATTAGAAGCTTTTTAAATGTGGATTTGGAGAAGGATGGAGAAGGTGAGCTGGACTAAGCATATAACGAATGACGAGGTGTTACAAATGGTTGATGAAAAGCGATCGCTGATAACAATAATAAGAGAAAGACAGAAGAACTGGGTGAGGCACGTACTAAGAGGAGACTCCCTCCTGAAAGAAATCATAGAGGGGAGAATGGAGGGGAAAAGAGGGAGGGGAAGACCAAGGCTGGGTTAGATGGCCGGCGGATACAGCGAAATAAAGGGAAAAGCACAGCACAGAGAAGAGTGGCGTCATTGGAAGTTGGAACCTGCCGAAGGGCAGAGAACTTAGAGAAGAAGAAGAAGAATAGTCTTTAAAGAGCCGTTCGTTCGTTCGATCATTTCAGTACCTTCATTACTTGAATTTGTATAGCGCCTCTTCACGGGAACTACTCAGAGGTTCTCATTTGTGCCTCATTCATTCGTTCGTTTTTCCGTCTTTCGTTGATTCGTTTATTAATTTGTTCTTTTAATAGAGATGTCGGAAGTATGTAAGGAAATATTATTACTACAGGGCCGTTGTAACTTGTAGGGTCGTCGTAGGCCCCATAGGCACTCTTGCATCGAAGACCCCAACTGCCAGATCTGCATTAAAGCTAAACGCAGTTTTGATTGTAAATCTCAATTTCCTTTTGGCAATGTTGATTAAACTTACTTAATATACTCGATATATCCATTAAAGTCTAATGCAACTTCTTTTTTTAATATCTCATTTTTCAGACTTGCGGAGACCTCTGAAAGGTTAGTAGGCCTTGGCACGGTGCCTAATGGACTAAATAACTAAAAATGTGACAAAGCAGATCAGTTAAATACTTGCCTTTGCAAGTAGCATTATCGTAATCTGAAAGAAACAAAGAAGACTTGCATTATCTAATCTATTGTTCTGAACATTGTTCAACATTTCTTTAGTAGCGCATCTCATTAGTTTCAAGCAGCACCATATAAATTTTAAATTACAATTACAAAACAATGCAGATTCATGCTTAAATTAGGCTAAATGAGCTAAGTATGTCATTGCTTAATTTTATTCGTTACCTTTTAAAGTTGAGGCAAAATGCCATTTCAGCCCGGTGTAGGAGGCAGGATGGACTCTAGGCACATTTTGTACTCTAGAGTCCACGGTACCTATAGGCACCATGGACTCTAGAGTACAGCATACCCAAACACGACAGTAGGAGGCAGGGTGGACTCTAGGCACATTTTGTACTCTAGAGTCCATGATACCTGTAGGCACAGTGGACTCTAGAGTGCAATTAAATTAAATTAATCGTAATCGTAATCGTGATCTTCAAACTTCTATAGCGCCACTCGAAAGCCAAGCGCAGGACACCAACTTATTCACGAGCGCTTCGTCTAGTCAGAGGGGTTGTCCAAAAGAGTAGTCCTGTGTCCAGAGGATCAGAGAGGGCAGAGTAGATGTTAAGGTGGGTGTGTTTTAGGTCGAGGATAGGAAGGTACTAGAAGAAACGATAGTTTTAAACAACATTTTATAAACATTTTATAGCACGAGCGGGACGCGGGACGCTTATTTATCGAACATACCATTGAACAAAAAGAGCCTCAAGATCAGCCTCAGCCTACTTGGCAACCAGCCTAATTAGCAACCAACCTCCGTAGCATTTGACCTTCTTAACAACCAACCTTTGAAGCAAGCAGCCTCGACGTCATCCTCAACCTCTTTAGCACCCACTTTTAAAGTCACACTCATACTCTTTAGCAATCAGCCCATTAACAACCGGAGTCTTTAGCAACCTCCTTAGCAACCGTCTTTTTTTAGCAACCAGCCCTCTTAACAGCCAAACTTCTTAACAACCAGTCGCAAGGTCAGCCTCAACCTCTTTAGCAACCACCTTCAATGTAGGTCTAGGCATCTTTAGCAACCAACCTCAGTCTCTTTAACAACCGTCCGTAGCAATCAGAAACATTAGGAACCAGTCTCCTTAGCAGCCACCTCCCTTCGCAACAATGAGCCTCTGTAGCAACCGCCTTTAATAGCAGTTAAGCTCTTAGGGAACTACCTTACTTAGCAACTGCCCATTTTATCAACCGCCCTCCTTTGCAACAAGTCTTCCTTAGCAACCGCCTTCCTTAGCAAACAAGTCTGAGGCTGACATTGAAGCTAGTTTTTAAGGAGATTAGCTGCTAGAAAGGCTGGTTGCTAAGGACGCTGGTTTTCAAGGAAGCTCGTTGTTTAGGCGTTCTGTAGCGACGTAAAGCACTAATTGCTAGGGAGAATGGTTGCCTAGAACATTGGTTGCAGAAGGCCGGATGCTAAGATGGTTGTTTGCTAAGAAGATTGGTTACTAAGAAGATTGGTTGCTAAGTTGTGCGGTTTCCAAAGACGTTGGTTGATAATGATGCTGAAGTTGACCTTGAAGCTTGCTGTTAACAATATTGGCTGCTTAGAACATTGGTTGCTAGGGAGACTGGTTGCTAAGGATGCTGGTTGATAAAGAGGCAGATTGCTGAAGAGGCCGAGGCTGATCTTAAGTCCGGCTGCTAATAAGTGTTGCATGTCGTGTTTCGAATTATTAGCATTATCCATTGTGTATTATGTGTTAGTTTATTTTTATTATGAAATTAAAATTGTATTAACGTCTAATGCAGAAGTAAACTCTAAACCGGAAGTAGCTAAATCGGAAGTTTGCAATTACAAGAGTTCTAAGGAAACTAGAGTACGCAATGTCTGGGCTAGTGTGGAATCTAGGGTACAAATCACCTGCATAAAGTACGTTGTGCCAAAGAATAATTTAGCCTCTACACTATGATTAGATGAATAATTGCTTCACTTTCGATAAATTAAACTAGAAAATATCATAAGGTATTTAATTGATGTCTTGAAAATTTGTTATTAAAAAATATAGCTGCTGTCAATTTCGCTACCATTTTAGAGTCTTCAATTTCTTAAATACATAATCTCTATGGCCAAACTAGAGTATGCAATGCTTGAAGTAGAGTGGATCTAGGGTACAAATCACCTACAGAGAGTACGTTGCACCTAAGCATATTGTACTCTAGAGTACGTTGTGCCTAGGTATGATGTACTCTAGAGTACGTTGTGCCTAGGTATGATGTACTCTAGAGTACGTTGTGCCTAGGTATGATGTACTCTAGAGTACGTTGTGCCTAGGTATGATGTACTCTAGAGTACGTTGTGCCTAGGTATTATGTACTCTAGAGTACGTTGTGCCTAGGTATTATGTACTCTAGAGTACGTTGTGCCTAGGTATAATGTACTCTAGAGGACGTTGTGCCTAGGTATATATGATGTACTCTAGAGTACGTTGTGCTTAGGTATATATGATGTACTCTAGAGTACGTTGTGCCTAGGTACAATGTACTCTAGAGGACGTTGTGCCTAGGTATATGATGTACTCTAGAGTACGTTGTGCCTAGGTATGATGTACTCTAGAGTATGTTGTGCCTAGGTATGATGTACTCTAGAGTACGTTGTGCCTAGGTATGATATACTCTAGAGTATGTTGTGCCTAGGTATTATGTACTCTAGAGTACGTTGTGCCTAGGTATGATGTACTGTAGAGTATTTTGTGCCTAGGTATTATGTACTCTAGAGTACGTTGTGCCTAGGTATTATGAACTCTAGAGTACGTTGTGCCTAGGTATAATGTACTCTAGAGGACGTTGTGCCTAGGTATATGATATACTCTAGAGTACGTTGTGCCTAGGTATGATGTACTCTAGAGTACGTTGTGCCTAGGTATGATGTACTCTAGAGTACGTTGTGCCTAGGTATAATGTACTCTAGAGGACGTTGTGCCTAGGTATTATGATATACTCTAGAGTACGTTGTGCCTAGGTATGATGTACTCTAGAGTACGTTGTGCCTAGGTATGATGTACTCTAGAGTACGTTGTGCCTAGGTATGATGTACTCTAGAGTACGTTGTGCCTAGGTATGATGTACTGTAGAGTATTTTGTGCCTAGGTATTATGTACTCTAGAGTACGTTGTGCCTAGGTATTATGAACTCTAGAGTACGTTGTGCCTAGGTATAATGTACTCTAGAGGACGTTGTGCCTAGGTATATGATATACTCTAGAGTACGTTGTGCCTAGGTATGATGTACTCTAGAGTACGTTGTGCCTAGGTATGATGTACTCTAGAGTACGTTGTGCCTAGGTATGATGTACTCTAGAGTACGTTGTGCCTAGGTATGATGTACTCTAGAGTACGTTGTGCCTAGATATGATGTACTCTAGAGTACGTTGTGCCTAGGTATGATGTACTCTAGAGTACGTTGTGCCTAGGTATGATGTACTCTAGAGTATGTTGTGCCTAGGTATTATGTACTCTAGAGTACGTTGTGCCTAGGTATAATGTACTCTAGAGGACGTTGTGCCTAGGTATTATGTACTCTAGAGTACGTTGTGCCTAGGTATGATGTACTCTAGAGTACGTTGTGCCTAGGTATGATGTACTCTAGAGTACGTTGTGCCTAGGTATGATGTACTCTAGAGTACGTTGTGCCTAGGTATGATGTACTCTAGAGTACGTTGTGCCTAGGTATGATGTACTCTAGAGTACGTTGGGACTAGGTAGTATGTACTCTGCAATAAGATTTGATGGATTTGATGAATAACTTGCTTCACCTCCGATAAATTAAACTATAAAATCTTCATAAAGTATTTAATTGTTGTTTTTTAATATTTAATATTAAAAATGCATTTGCTTTCAATTTCGCTACTATTTTAAAGTCTTTAATTATTTAAATACGTAACTTTTATGACTTAATTACTTAACTAGAGTACGCAACAGTGTTATTTCTATTAACTGTAACTGTAACTGAAATAGCAAAATAACTGAATAATGTCTTGCAGTTAACTGTAACTGTAACTGAAACTGAAGAATATTGAATAACTGAAACTGTAATAGTAACTGAAAAACGAAAACTGTATAACTGAAAAATAAGCAAAAGTTAACTGAAAAATAAAACATGAGTGTTTTTCTTACTTTTTGAATGGTAATCCTACTCTATCAGTTTTCTATACTCATTTCACTTCTGGTTTCTTTTCAGTTTTCTATGCTCGTTTCACTTCTGGTTCCTTTTCAGTCTTCTATGCTAGTTTCACTTCTGGTTACTTTTCAGTTTTCTATGTTCGTTTCACTTCCGCTTCCTTTTCCTTTCGTTGCGCTGTCGTTGGCGCTAAACCGTAAATTTGTAAAACAATCCACGACTACGACAATAATGTTTAAGCCAAGTAGTGGTCGAAAAGTAGAAACTGGCGTGTGGGAACATTTTGTTTACGAAGCAGCAGACGACAAAAGTCGGTGTTGTGTTCACACCGTTGCTGGCAAGGATGTTGAAAACCACGAGTGTGTCACGCTAATTGTCGGAACAGAGCAAGTGTTAATCTGGAACGTCGTGTTTTCCTTAAAGTAAACTGGCAATACATTAAATCGCATTGATTTGCTGCGTAAATATTTCTGGTAACTGTTCAGAATACTTGTGGTCAGTGTGTCATTCGTCATGACTTGTGAAAAAATAACTGATGCTATAACTGAAAAATAAAAATAAAATAACTGAAACTGAAAATCTGATTTCAGTTAACTGTAACTATAACTTTAACTGAAAAATCATAAATTAGATAACTATAACTGTAACTGTAACTGAAAACCATAACTGAAATAACACTGGTACGCAATGCCCGCGGTATAGAGTGTGCAACCCTGGAGTACATAATGTTTTCGACAGTACTTGAGCCTAGAGTACGCCTTACCTGCATAGAGTACGTTATGCCTGGATGTCGGCTAGGCATTTCGTACTCTAGAGTCCGAGGTACCTGTAGGCGCGATGGACTCTAGAGTACGTTGTGCCTAGGTATGATGTACTCTAGAGTACGTTGTGCCTAGGTATGATGTACTCTAGAGTACGTTTTAGCCTAGAGTCCACCTTACCTGCCACACCGGCTATGAACCAATGGGAAATAAAGGATTGTACTAGCTTAGCAATCTTTAACTGAGGCTGTTACGTAAAGGAATCGTCGGCAAGTTAAGAGTCATAATTCGCCCTTAAGAGCAGAAGAGACTTTGCTCAGTCGACACTGGGCAGCCAAAGTAAAGAATGCAATAAATGTATCATATGTTAATATTTATTTATACTGTATGTCCTTGTCATTGCTCTGTCAAGGGAGTTTTCAACTATTTGCAAATTTAGGCTGAGCGATTTAGCTTTTCGTCCGCTAAATAAATCTCAGATTATGAATACGATAACGCCAACCTAGAATATCTTTGATGCCATATCCGACGTTCGGTTGAGCAACATTACCTGAAAATGACGAGAGAATAAAAAGCATTTGCTCATGAATAATTATGAATTAACAAAAGTTATACAAATGATTACGAACATGACTTTTGTAAAAGATTTAAACTTATTGTTTGATCCATTAAGAAAGCACAAATTGATACGGTAATTCTATCTGTCAAAACTAAGAGAAACAAATCAAATTCTTTCAAAATATATGCCTGCAGGGAGGGTTGATTTCATCTCACTTGAAATCATTCCTCCTCAAGTTCGGTTTTCTCAAATTATTAATACATTATATATACACATGCATTATGCATGCATGTATATATATTCATTTTATTGAAACCTGAGTGACAAACCGCATTCAGTGAATGTAAACGTGTATAGGTGTATATATTGCGTATGTATAGACTATAGGTTTGTATGTATATGTATGTATATTTTCATGCATGTATATTATTCAATGTATGATATACATCCATTCAAAAATACTTACAAACATACATTGTATAATATGCATATATGCATGTATGCATGCAATGCATGCATATGTGTGTTTATATGCATGCATGCATGTATGCATGTATGTAAGTACATAATTAAATATGCATGTATAATTGTATATATGTATAATATGCATAATTTGCATATATGCATGCATATGTATATAGTTTCCATAAACAAGCGCTTGAAAATTTACTGTATCATTAGATTTTAAGCATTTCAAATTGGTCTGCTCTTCGTTTTCTCATTAGAATCGCGCGTTAATTTGTTTTAAATAAGCAGTTATAATAATATACATGTATGTATGTATGCATGCATGTATGTATGTATGTATGCATGCATGTATGTAGGCCTATGTATGTATGTATGTATGTATGTGTGTATGTGTGTATGTATGTATGTATGTATGTATGTATGTATGTATGTATGTATGTATGTATGTATGTATGTATGTATGTATGTATGCATGTATGTATGTATGTATGTATAAAATACCCATGTATTATTTGCATGCATGTATGAAACCATACATGCATCTAAACTTGCATGGAAAAAGAATCTATCCTCTTTGGATAGGTACAAAGGTAAATGCTAATTCATGAATGGTCTCTTAAATGTCGTCTTTTTGGACCTTGTCCTAGGAGACCTGGAAATGAACCCATACCGATTGGTTGTTCGCGCGCGATCTTCCAGTTGACTGCGTCGTAGGAACAGATTGCAACCGTTGATAGATGGGCAATCAACGATGTATCTGGATGTGTCAACACATAGTTCTGTCCTGGAATGCTTCCCCTTCCAATGTTCAGCACACCTCCCGTCCAAGAAACCCAGAGCCAAACAGCTGTTGCAGTTACCGCATCGTACACTGGTCCATCTGATAGAGCCATATTGGCTAAAAATGAACCGCCTTTCGGGGATCTACAATGTGTAGCAAAACTTAGCGTGATGATTTGTCGTCATAATGGGAATTTATTAATACTGTCATTAGTTTAATTTTTATTATTATTTTACTATTAGAAATTTAATAACAACAGCGCAGCTGCGACCTTACCACTACAGATAATAATAATAATAATAATAATAATAATAATAATAATAATAATAATAATAATAATAATAATAATAATAAAAGTAAAAGTTTGTTACCTTTATTCGCATGCCTTGGTTCAATGGGGCCCTAGAACTCTTATTTTAGAGGAACAATAATGGTCTTCTGCTGAGACATTGGAAATCTGTTTCAATAATAATAATAATAATAATAATAATAATAATAATAATAATAATAATAATAATAATAATAATAATTATTAATAATAATAATAATAATAATAATAATAATAACAGCGCAGCTGCGACCTTACCACTACAGATAATAATAATAATAATAATAATAATAATAATAATAATAATAATAATAATAATAATAATAATAATAATAATAATAATAATAATAATAATAATAATAATTAATAATAATAATAATAATAATAAATTTAATAACAACAGCGTCCAGCGTCATCAGTTGATGATACAGGTCAACATTTTCTGTCCTGGTATAAATTCGGTAAATTCTCCGGTTTAGGTCGCCGTTAGAGTTGCATTTTTATATCTTTTGATAAGACAACTCCTCAGGATTTCGAGGACCTTACACATCGGGACCGAATCGACCAGGATTCATCACACTTTGGTCTGAAAAGTGTGTTACCTTTAATTAGCGATCATCGCGCCGTTCAAAATTTCGCCAATTCGAATTTAAATGGCCTATGACGTCATCATTGCCATGACAACGCTTTGTCCTTTGAACGCGGAGCGTAACTGTTTATCCGCTTGAATAAGACTTTAATCGCTTCAAACACAACAATTCAAGATGGCGTTCATTGATGGAGGCAGTTATTCATCATCAGCTGGCAGCCTCTTTAACCAGGTTTCTTACGATCATTTCTCATCGTTGGCGCCTCCCGCTGACCTACTCTATCGTCGCACACTTTCGCACGTATGAGCGTCTCAGATCACCGGACTTCGCGCTCCTCAATTTGTGTCAATCCCTCACAGAAGGCCAAAGGGATTTGCAGTGTGTGTCATGTGTCCAGATTACTACATATGAAAGATGGTAATGTCCACCAACACGGCCCCAGGTCGAAACCATGCTTGGGCTCCAACAGGCCGCCGTTGTCACACCAACCGCTCACAAATAAGCAATTGTCTGCAACAACTACAACTACGATTTGCAGTGAACAGCGGTGTGAAGATATAACCGCAACGAGCGATCCTGACCAGCGGTTGCCGGACATTGACAGGAGGGAGCACATAAAACATCCATCACTCCAATACAATCTACTTAGACATATACCGAAGGGTGCCAGATCGAGTACTGGACTGCTTTTAGCAGATGTTATCAACCGCCTCATTTCAGATCCGTCTCAGCTAGACAATTGGAAATGTCTCCTGAGTTTCGGAGCTACTATTCTAGAGCAACCCAGACACGGTGGCAGACGCCACAACCTAACATCTACAATTAAGAAACGCACCTCAGAATACTTCAAAAACTGGCACACCAAAGCCGAAGAGATTTTCGATCCGGACCAACTCGCTCGTTCAATTAGCAACAGGAAGACGCTCGGTAGCGACCACTCTATACATGCAGCGGCGGTCACGGCTAAACTAGAGGACGGAAGCATCAAAGCGGCCGCAAAAATACTTTGTTCGGGAGAGGTGCCGGCCCAAGTCTGCGAGCAAACGTTCACAGAACTGCGTTCCAAACACCCCTCTCCTTCTCCGAACAGTCCTCCGATTCCAGCTCCGCCTGACACTCAGCCAATCCAAATCACGGAGACGGAAATCCGGAATCTTATCCGCACTTTTCCAGCAGGCTCTGCAGGCGGACCGGACGGACTCCGTCCACAGCACATCCTGGAGCTGATCAACTCGCCAGATGCTGGTCCCGCTCTTGTTTTGGCCATCACTGCCTTTGTCAACTTGCTACTGAAAGGAACCTGTCACGAGACATTGCGACCACTGCTATTTGGCGGCACTCTATTCGCCCTACGCAAGAAATCGGGTGGCCTGCGCCCAATTGTAATCGGCTACTTCTGGCGCAGGTTGACATCCAAGGGTGCAAACGCCTACGCTGTACCTAGGTTAATAGAGTACCTTTCGCCTCGACAAGTAGGAGTGGGGACACCGGGTGGAGTGGAAGCAGCAGTCCATGCCACACGTCGTTTCCTGGAAACTATGGACAAAGACTGCATTCTCGTGAAACTAGACATCTCCAACGCTTTTAACAGTCTTTGTCGAGCTCGTATGATGTCCGCAATCAATGAATTAATTCCAGAAATTGCACCATACTGTTATCTGTCTTACGCGGAGGAATCTCAGTTGAAATTTGGTACCTACAGCATACAGTCCGGAGTTGGCCCACAACAGGGAGATCCATTGGGCCCGTTGCTATTCTGCTTGCCATTGCAACCGACACTCCTCAAACTAGCTTCACCCTTGGCCTTCGGCTACCTCGATGACATCTCTCTGGGTGGACCGACGGCTGGAGTAGCGGAAGACATTGAGACCCTAGAAGAGGAGTGCGCAGGTCTGGGCCTGACTTTCAACAGAGAGAAATGCGAACTAATAGCTAAAGACTCACAACTGACCAACCACATATCTTTAAGACATTTTGGATACACCGATCCAGACTCTGCAACACTGCTGGGAGCACCGTTGTCCACGGGCGCGGCCTTGAAACAAGCCCTGGGATCACGAGCGGAGGAGCTAGACAGAGCTCTGGCTAGACTAACCATAATAACACGTCAGGAAGCCTTGCTGATTCTCAGACACTCGCTTGGCACTCCCAAATTAATCCACACTCTGAGATGCGCTCCATGCGTGAATCACCCAGGATTGGCAACATATGATCAAATCCTGAGGAAGGGTCTTCAGAACATCCTAAACATAGACTTTACAGACATGCAATGGCAACAATCTACCTTACCCATTGGGTTAGGCGGACTGGGCATTCGAAGGGCGTCATCGCTGGCACTTCCCGCTTTTCTAGCATCAGCCGCGGGCACCTCCGAGCTCCAGTCAAACATCCTATGCGTACTGGACAGTCAACCGGATTTGCATTTCACGAACCTTTCCACGCACTGGCAGACAATAACTGGGTTGTCGTTGACGGAATACTCTCCAGCAAATATACAAGCCAAATGGGACAACCCGATTCTTCAAAGAGAGTATTCTGAACTACTCCTTTCCACCACAGAGCTGAGCGAACAGGCGCGCCTGAAAGCCGTGTCCTTCCAGCACGCCAGCGATTGGATGCATTGTCTGCCCATTACATCATGCGGCCTCAGGCTTAGCGATGAAGCCATCAGGGTGGCGGTTGGCCTTCGTCTGGGGCCAACATATGCCAACCTCACGTCTGCGCATGCGGCGCACTGGTTACCGCTAGAGGTACACACGGCCTCTCTTGCTCTATGGGATTTGGTCGAGTGGCCAGACACGCCGCCATCAACGATCTGATCCATCGAAATCTGATCAAAGCCGGCTTCCCAGCGGTTAAGGAGCCACGGGGCATGCTGCGCTCAGATGGTAAGAGACCGGACGGCACCACCCTTATACCATGGAGAGCGGGCCGAAACCTCGTGTGGGACGCAACGGTGGTTGACACGTTAGCGCCTTCCCACCTGCAGGCAACAGCCGTAACAGCAGGAGCCGCAGCAGAAATAGCGGACATCAGAAAGATTCACAAATACCAGACCCTTCTGGACACACATGTCTTCATCCCGCTGGCCCTGGAAACTTTAGGTCCCATTAACTCAAGAGGCCTTGAATTAATCACAGACATGGGCCGTCATCTGACAAAGGCGACGGACGAAGTCAGAGAGACGACCTTTCTATTTCAAAGACTTTCATTGACAATTCAGCGCTTTAACGCTGTGGCCTTCACAGGTTCTTTTGTTGACCGTATGCCCGAGATGGAAGAGGGATAGCCCTTCCAGCAACACTAGATTTTGATATAATAATAATAATCTTCATAATAATAATAATAATAATAATAATAATAAATAATAATAATAATAATAATAATAATAATAATAATAATAGCAGTAATATTACGACTTTCACTGTTATTTTTTTTCAGTTTAATTCTAATTGTAAGTATAATTCTAAATGCAAATTAATATAGCGCCACTTCAACAGAAACAAATCAACAGAACTGCGGACCCTACAATACAAAACCACGATTGAATAAAATTGTTTTAAAGTGCTTTCGGACAAGAAACTCAAAGAGCAGACTGCAAGGCAGCGTATTCCTAAAAGATGGGTCGACAATAGTAAAACTTCCATGCTGGGTAGTGGAAATGCGGGTCGGCGTTACAACCAAAATAATTAATAACGGCGGGAAGAAATCTGCGGCCAGGTATGAAAGAGAATGAGATGCATAGCTATCCAAGATAAGATCGGGCACAGCCTGCAACGCATCTATGCATAAACATTACGATATTAAAATCTACGCGTTTTAGCATGGGTAACAAGTGCATAATGATTCGTATTTTGTAAATTATAATAATTATTATTATTACGTTTGTCGTTGATATTATTGTAGCTAATAGTTTTAAATAATATTATAATAGTATAACAAAATGTTAAAATATAATTGTTGTTTTCATTACTGCTACTACTGCTTCTACTACTTCTATACTACTACTGCTACTGCTACTGCTACTACTACTACTACTACTACTACTACTACTACTACTATTTGCCACCACCACAACCACCACCACTATAAACATTAATTTAGTAATAATAACACAAAGGTGACGCGTGTTACAACTATAACTGACAGAAATTGAATTAAAGATAATAATGTTGATGACAATGATAATAATATTTACTAGAGATGCTTCAAGAATGACTGAAAAGTTTTCTAATTACGTAACAACGACATCAAAGCATCGGAAAAGACAGACTGGGTAAAGAAAGTTATTGCAAATTTAAATTTGAGGTATGAAGTTCTTTAAATCTGACCCGATCGCAACCATATTTCCCGTGCTGTAGGCGATCCAAATCTCTAACATGGACTGATTGTAAACTCTTGGAGCGGAAAGCAAAGACACATAGCAACGGCCAGTCGCTTTCACTTGGAAGACGAAAGCCGATCGTTCAGTCAGGTTAATCCCGGTCTCGGTGTAAACATGGTATCTTGTACTTAGCTCCAAATAAGCTGTTAAGTAAACACTCAAAATACATTTTTTTTATTTATTGG
>JACEVL010001920.1:0-17500 GCA_020284085.1 Aporrectodea caliginosa
AAAAAAAGCACTGTTTCTAACAGCAAAGCACATAAATAAAAAGAGACAAAAATCTCTCACCCATCAAAGTCCGGGTCAACGTCATACTCGTACTTCAGTTGACTGACGCTGTAGTAGCGTATTTCCGAGACCACCAGAACCGCAATTAAAACGAACGTCAGAAGAGAAACTGAAGAACACGAAAAATCGAATGATAGTGCATATGTTTGCATATAAATTTGTCTTATGCATGTTTTCTACAACTTAAGGCCTAGTCCTTCATTTCCCTGCTTTCAACACTGAAACAGTTTGGTTCCTTTGTACCGTAATATATAAACTGTACTATTCAGAGCACTTCAAAGAGGCCCTTAAAAGATGCCATATAGAAGTTCAAATACATACATACTCATATACATACGTATACATATTTATATACATAATCATTTATCAAACTCACATATCTACACACTAAAATACATATGCATATGTATTTACATACATACTCATTTATTATACTCACATAATTATCTACACACTCACATACATATGCATACATATTGAATTATTGACAAGCAAACATGCATACAAACATACCTGACTTTATTGTCCGCATACGGATACATATGGTATCATCTAGTTAGTTCTTGAAAGGATGCATGCCTTTGAAAGTATGTATGAATATATATACACATATGTATACATACGTGAAAATATATATATTATATATATATATATATTTAATTGAACATTCATATTCTGGTCTCAAGAACCTCTCAAAGTACCTGATAAATGTGTATAGTAAAACATACACAAAATATGACACATGCGGTAACATTACGGCAATACTTTTGTTGTTTCTTCAAGAAGATCGTAGAAGGGCATTTAATACATGTCTAGATACACACATATTAAGTGCAGCTTAGGAACGGTTCAGATAAATGCATCGTGGTTATGGTAAACAAGAAGCAATTAACCAACATTAATTAATGTACATACTTCCACCACCAGTGGCCGTTGTTTCCTGATAGCTTTCGGGAATCTTCGGAAATGCATCCAGTTCCTGGACGAGCCTCAGGGGCTGTCGTCTGTGTCTGAGGCCACTCATTCTTCAGCTCTACTAATTCAACAAAAATGCAATTAAAATGCTGCTCACAAATTAGAAAATTCTTGAAATGTGAAATGAAATGTTCTTGAACATGCCTTCCTCAAGCTGTCTGTTTGAGTGTCTTTGAAACCTCACTGCAATAGTAAGTGGCTGATACTGCAGACAAGATAAACAGAGACTTTTCAATCCTAATGTACCAAAGTATTCGAATGGATTTTAATGTAAATCATCAAATGCACACTCCCCCTCCCAAACCCAGATGGAAGTTCGGCCGTATCAGCCCGGTGGATCTAGCCTGGCTCTCTGAAATTAATGAGAATAGACCTGAGTTTTACTTGTACATAGCGAGCGTCAACCAAAGTCGACAGCACTTAAAAGTCAATCGCAATCCAATGGATTCTTGGGTAATCCCGTAGTTTAGGTTGCTAAATTATTTGAATGTCTTCAATGCCGTACTTGACGTTCGTTAGTAAGTAAGCACTCTACCGATGTCCATCGTAACTATCATCAATCCCGCTTCCATTTCATGGATAATTATTTTTAATCAATCCAGCTTCCATTTAATGAAAAAAAATGACCCAACTTCTATTTAACCAGAAAAATATTTTTCATCAATGTAACTTTTATTTAAGCAAAGATATATTCTCATGGGTCCAGCTTCGACTTACGGAAACAAATATTTTCATCATTCCAGCTTCTATTGTATCAGAAACTTAGTTTCATCAATCCAGCTTCTATTTACGATAACAATTATTTAGATCAATCCAACTTCTATTTAAAGACAGAAATGGTTTCATCAATCCCACTTCGAGTTAGCGACACAATTTTTTCCCTCAATCCAGCTTCCAATTTAGTTTTACGATATAAAATAATTTAGCAACCTAAACTACGGGTTTACCGATTCTTGCAACTTAGAGTGAGTGCTGTCCCGTTTTACTGACAATGTGCAATTAATTTAAAGGCATTTACCTAGCCAACGTAGTTAATAACAACACTTGCTACCTTACTGACCGGCAGCCTACGTGTTCGACAGCGTGTGGCAGCAGAGTCCTCACCCACCCAGCCTCAGTTATAACACTGCAGAAATAAACAATTACTATTATAGTATTCACACCTTACAACAGACGAATTCCGTTTGAAATTACTTATTAATTTATTTATTTACGAATAAGTAAAGCAGTTTCTGTATAATCAATTTTTAATAAAAATCCGTTTCTATAAAAACAAGAAGCACTGATGTTGGAGGCAACTTTCATTACAGATGACACAGTGGTGTCATCTATTGAGTGCGACATCATAATTATCAAAGACGATATTACGGGCTTGGTTGGTTGGATCTGCCCAGAAACCGCGGCTTGACTGCTGCAACTCTATAGTCTATATATGGTATCTCTGTATGCCCACTGCTTCCTCTGTAAGATTATGTCTTGGACTCTCGTGCCGAGACCATATTAGGCCTACATCTGCTTTTCGTTATCTACACTGCCATGGCTTCCAATCTGTCAGCGTATCCGCCTCAAGTTGGCACGTAAAAGAACGTGCAATCATCTGCCATCCTATTTATCTTCCATGGTCACAGTCTTTCTGAAATTTGACTATTTTGATTGTTTTAATAGTTCGGAAGTGTATTAATTGGTAGTGTAACATGTGCCGCTGTGCGACTTAATTTGGATTTAAATATGAACTTTAAAGAAATAAACAAATTTTGCCTGATCCTGAAGCATTGATTTATTTTCCCATCTGTGACGTCCACTACCCTACCTGTTAGTGCCAGTCCCAAGCCTGGAGAAAGGAGAAGGGCGACACTAATCATCTTCGTTATGACAGTGTCGTTAAACAGCAACCAAGTCCACTGTATGCCATGGGCGTCGTACAGTATAGGTGCCTGCGCGAGCGGGCGACGGCCACTGCGCCGGTATCACGAAATAGAGTATCCGTCCTAGGACTATCCGGGGGGATGAATGAATTTATCCCCCCGGATAGACTACACCGGTATAAGAGTATCCGGGGGATAAACCATTTCTATCTCCCATCGTGTGAAATCATCCCCCGGGGGATAAAAATGCACAGGTATACGGTATTATTGTTTTAAATGCTTATAATTTATGAATATATATTTTAATCAAAATCCATAGCCATAAATATTTAAAGCAAGTGACTGTAGGTGAGCTTTCTAGTGCAAAAGTCCATTAATTTTTTAAATGGTCACTTTGAAGCACTGTTCCACTAAAGTGAATGCGCTCTTTCAGATCATAAATTCAGTTCACCTGCTCAACGGCTATGTGAGGCGAATAATTTTTGACGTACTGAATATAGAACTGACAATAAGCAGTGCACATCACATTTCATTAGTTAATCATGCTTTTTAAATTCATTCTTAATGTTTGCTGCTTTGACTGTACTTTTGTGCAAAAGTTGTTCAAGTCAGCTTGTTTCCCTTTTGCGTATATATAAATCTTTTCACTCAGTGACACCACTATGGCATTGCACTGCGGACCATTCCCACTTGAGCGCCATTGATCGGTGTGCGCTGCGAGAGGCACTATGTAAATTGATAGATACAATACAATACCTGAGCCACTCTACCAGTGGCGTGAGGGCATTGCTTCCAGAGGTCCCGAAGGAAATTTTCTTCTGGTCTGGACTCTTCCATCTCCGAAGTTCGTGTCGTTTATAAGAAAAAGACAAATGACTGCTGATATTTGTCTTCCTCCTTTTATACACTTCCATCGCATCAAGACCTTCACGCAACTAATTATGCGAATGGACTAACTCTGAGGCATTGCTTAATTAACGTGAGATTACAAGCGCACACAGAACACAAGAGCCCTTGAAGTTGGTTCGTTGCCTCAAATGGCTTCAATGACATTGCTGGTACGAAACGACCGATATCAAGCGCGCGCTACCAAGTCACCTAATTAGCACCTTATTCCCTTATAAGTACACTGTCGTTTGTGACTGCTGATATTTGTCTTCCTTCTTTTAAACACCTCCATCGCATCAAGAACTTATTATGTGAATGGATTAACTTTGAGGCATTGCTTAATTAACGTGAGATTACAAGAGCACACAGAACACAAATGGCTTCAATGACTTTGCTGGTGTACCCATAGATACAAAACGACCGATATCAAGCGCGCGCTACCAAGTCACCTAATTAGCACTTTAGTCCCTTTTCATGACACTGTGTCTTAAATGCATTTTGTCTGAAGTCCCTACGTTGTCTCCGTACTTTCAAGGATTCAGATAATTACGTCACTATTTAATGTCATCATTTCATAAATAAATAGCACAGTACCAGAAATAAAATGTACAAAAGTTATTTGAATTTCTAAGTTATCCAAATATGCGAAATGTTGTCTTTATATACAGTAATCTCCGATTGACTGATAAACTGACTTATATTTCTCCATAATTTTTATCAATTTTTATATAAGTAAAAATTGTAAGTAGGCCTACAAGTTTTAATAAAGTAAGCTAGTCTACACTCTATAGGCTACTCACAAAGTTTAGTTTTGAATAATTGTGTTAGTTTATGTTAGTCAGCATGGACTTAGCCTATGTGGACTTTTGCTTACAATTTAAATTAAGAAAGATTTCAATATTTTTAATTTCTCAATATCTTATTTAGCAAAACATATAAAAATAAAATAATTGTTGTAGATTAATGTTACTGAATTGGGTTGTTTGCTGATTAAAATTAAATTGTTTAAATACAGTTTTTACTTTCAAAATGCAGTACAAGATGTAACAGAGTGAAATTATTTTCTAGTTTCTTTTGTCCCGTTTTCCGTTTTTTATTTGTTGTTGTTGAAAAGACTACGTTTTTCGTTTATGATTCAGTTTTAAGTTTTAACCGTTTTTACCAACTATGGTTATAAATTTACTTAAATAGCCCAATTTGTAATTAATTTGCAGGGGGATACTTTTTGAATGGGGGATGATTTCGTACGACTCATGGGGATACTTTCGCACGAGGGGGATAGTCCTTCACGTTCAGATTCATCCGGCCGGATACTTCATTTCGCTAAGGGGATATAATTATAATGGGGGATACTCTATTTCGTGACACCGGCTCCCATGGGCGCCGTTTAGAGGGAACATAATTAAGACAAACTCAAACTCAAACTGTCGAAATATCACACTATACACTGCACACTCGACAATGTCAATAGCACACTTTGTGTCAGAAAATACACTACTTTAGGCCCTGAATTAAACGATCTTTACTCTTGGAAAGGGTGCTGCGACGTCGTATAGTACACGTTTGCGCACTGATAATTATGCCAAAGAAAATCGGAGTTTGATTGTTCAAAGATATCGAACACCTGATGATTACTTAGACCCTACAACGATTTCAATCTGCGCTCTTTGCCTCTGGACTGGAGACTATATATAAAGCGGCCACCACGAAGCTTTAAACCACCAGAGCGTGACGGCGGAGGGCCTGCTGTTGGCCATAGAGAAAATCAACGTTAGGGGCCTAATAGCCGGGCAATTATCAGTATGTTCAAACAAGATTTAGAGTATCGTATAAAAATTATACAACAGCATTATTGATCCCAGCTTATGTGAGGACATGTTTTGATGAGTGTAGGCCAATATATAATTATGTATTTGTGTTTGTATTTCTGCATACATGTATATATGGATGCATAATACAAGTACGTAAGTTATGTAAGCATTTGTGTAACTACGCATGAATGTATATTTGTAGGTATATATTGTATGTTTAAGTCTGTATGTATCATATGTATGTATGAAAATAATTATGAATGCAAGCATGTAGCCTATGTATGCGTGTACGGTATGTGTGTCTGAAGACATGATGGTGTTCAGATCAATATCTGTTCCCTGATA
Source organism: Aporrectodea caliginosa (assembly GCA_020284085.1). NCBI lineage: Eukaryota > Metazoa > Annelida > Clitellata > Crassiclitellata > Lumbricidae > Aporrectodea > Aporrectodea caliginosa. Next base: position 5,945 of record JACEVL010001920.1, read on the forward strand.
ATTTAGAAGTGACTTCTTAATGCTTTTTTCCTCGGATGCCCATGGTGTTTATCCTCCAGCATTCACGAGCAGCGACATAGATTCCAATGGAATAAGTTAGTCGCAATTTGTAAGTGTATATTTATGCAGCGCCTATTCAGGAAAACTCCTCAAACTACTCCAGACCTGACGATACCAGACCACGATTGAAAGGAATTTATTTTCATGAGAAATTCGTTTAGCATAACTTTTTATTAGCATTATAAAGAATTGGCTTTATTATAAGCCTTTATATTTAGAGGATCAGCTAAACAGCTAAGCGCTCAAGCTTACACGCGAGGGCTGCGTCAAGTCAGATAGGATGTACAGTGGGCAGAAACAGATTCGGTTGCCAGAAGACGGGAGGGGAAGGGACACTGGAGCAGTGTAGCTGTTACCACCCTGCCAGCGTATACCTACGGGCATTAAATGGGTCCCAAATGGGCTCTAAACGTTTCCCATTTGGAATTATGGACCCTATATTAGCTACATGAGGGCATGCCGGTAGGTATATACGTTTGATATTTAGGTTGAGTGAAACGGGGTTGGCAAATTAGTTCAAGAGTACTCCGAGAGAATTGAGTGGGAGGCTAGGATTTCAACGTCAAAAATTTCCTACAGTATAGACGCCATATTTTTCTCTACTATTAACAAAGGTCTTCAGCTGTTTTTCTTAATAAACGGAAGAGCTTTGTAGAAGTTCGTGTCAAGCAGTTCAGTTCCACTGCAGCTGTCCTTGTAGTCGATCCACGCCCGGAGGCACTCGAGGGCCATGGGTTCGAAGTCGGCCAGGAGTTTGTTGGCGAAGAACTCCCGGTGTTTGAGCAGCCTCGGCAGGTCCTCCACTCCGAAGACGCAGATGCCGTGGCGTTCGTAGCCACTGCATGGCTCCGATCCCCAGTTGGCGAAGACGGCCAACCAAGGCTTATCGTCCGGGATGCCTGCAAGATAGGAATTCAAGCATAGGCCATGACACAAGTGATTATGTGTGTATGTGTGCATTTGTATGTTTGTATGTACATATATTGGTATGCATGCATGTCGTCTATACATGCATGTATGTACGCATGCATGTATGCATATATGTATGTATGTGTGATGTATGTATATAGGTAAGTATGTATGCTTGTATGTTTGTAGGCAAGTATGTATGTATGCATGTAGGTAGGTATGTCAAGTATGCATGCATGCATGTAAGTATGCATGTAGGTATGTATGTGTGATGCATGGATGTAGGTAAGTATGCATGTAGGTAAGTATGCATGTATGTATGTAGGTAAGTATGCATGTATGTTTCTAGGTAAGTATGTATGTATGCATGCATGTAGGTAGGTATGTCTGTGTAGGTAAGTATGCATGCATGCAATGTAAGTCTGTATGTACTGTATAGTAGAGTATGTAGGTATCTATGTACCGGTATTCAGGTATGTATGTATGTAGGTAAGTAAGTATGTATGTGTGTATGTATATATGTATGTATGTACATGTATGTATGTAGGCATGAATGTATGCAAGTATGCATGTATGTATATATGCACACCTGATGTATCAAGACAATTAATATTGTAATTGATTTGTATTGTTGTTGTATTGTGTTGCATTGTTTCATTGTATTGTATTATAGCACTGAACTGTTTTGTGCTGTGTTTATTGCAATGTTTTATGTTGTGTTAAACTTAATGCATCATATTGAAATGCTGTATTATCATACATTGAACTGCATTCCACTGTATTTTATCGCATCTCTGCAATTGTTTGTTTTGTAGTGTGGGTAATGTATTGCATCGTGCCGTGTCTATAATTATATTGTACTGTAAATATCTGTACTCTAATCTAGTGACTTTTATAGCGCCGCTATTTGATGCACAAGGCATCAACTGATGGGCGTTTCGTGAGGCAGTAGTTGAAAATTGTAATCGAATGAGGAAGTCGACCAAAGTATTTTAGGCAGTAGACCGTGAGCGTGAGAGAGAGAGAGAGAGAGAGAGAGACAGACAGACAGACAGACAGACAGACAGACAGACAGACAGACAGACAGACAGAGACAGAAAAAGGTGCACCTGCTGTTGTTGTCTGTTGACTATAGTCATTGGTCGGTCTACATGTAAATGCATGTAAATGCATTCGTCTGGTCTTAAAGGATTAAAAGATTATACGACATTGGACCCGAGTCCTCAACGACCTGCTTTGTGAATTGTCCGCTCTGCCTCACAAAATAACGTGGCATCATAAAGCAGAAGAAGGGCGTTAAGCGCTTTAGAAGGGAAACAAGATTCAAGTTAACCGAAAACGCCTACTTCCTGGATTCTTGAGAAGATTGTGATAGTGTCCACTGAGGCTATAGGATTATCAAAAACATTCCATAAATGTTTAACTTTGCGATGAAGAATTTCGGTTCTATTAAGTTCCTTTCAGTTTCTTTAGACATTTGTTTCATTCATCGATCCATTGATCGATTGATCCATCCATCCATCCATCCATCCATCCATCCATCCGTCCGTCCGTCTCCGTCCATCCGTCCGTCCATCCGTCCGTCCGTCCATCCATCCGTCCATCCGTCCATCCGTCCATCCGTCCATCCGTCCATCCGTCCATCCATCCATCCATCCATCCATCCATCCACCCATCCATCCATCCATCTTCCCGTCCGTCCATCCCTACAAAAGGTTCTTGTTAGTGTCTTAGTTTACCTGAATAGCCTCCAGGTGGATGCATTTGAGGATTTCCGTATGTGTGGTGGAGCGTCGTGAAGAACAGTTCATCTGGACTGAACGTCTCCCGAGACCATTCCAGAAGGTCCTTCGATTTCCGGTCAGTCAAGAGGAACTCGATGAAACGGCGGCTGAACACTCCGTAGGCACTTCCTCGAACGATATCCAGTTCGTGAGGTGGGGGTGGATGTCTGACGTTCGGTTCCTTCAATTGTATTACACCATATTTGTTAACCTCGAATTTGAATTCGAATCTGCGCCTCAGAACCCTCTCGCCGTACATGCCCTCCAGATCATTGGCGCCATTGTAGATTTTCATAATCTCCACCATTTCCCCGATTGATCGTAGTGGAAAAGCTTGTCCAGCGGTGTTAATCAGGTACCTCCAATCGCTTCCGCTCTCGACGTGATCCTTCATGCAGATGATGTCTGCCTCCAGCCGGCTGTAATCGCCCCAGAAGATCTGGAATCTTTTCGAAACGGACACGACGTTCGGAAGGCAACGACTGATCGCTTCGAGGGCTTCCTGCGATCCAGACGTCGATTTGAGATCGAAATGGACGCAGAACCGGTTCTTCCGACGGTAGAGGGAGTGGATCAGTCGCTCCACCTGCTCCACGTTGCCGTGCGCGAGGATGTTGAAGGCGATTGGAAAATCTTCATCCGGTGTGAACATCTTCTCCGTGTATCCACGTTCCAGAAGAAAGGAACTGCAGTTTTCCGTCATTTTTATGAATTCCGCCGGTTCCACTTTCCTTCGAGTGTTGTTCTTCATAAATTCGCGCGCGAAGCGGTACAGTGAACTATCATTTCCTGATAGCAACCTCTCGCAAGTAAGGTTCTGACACGCGAGGCCTTTCTGTCTGCATATCTCGTCAACGTACCTCGGGACTCCCAGGCGCTTACTTCTGGAACAGTCGGCTGGAGGTAATGACGCGGGGATAGGCCTACTGAACTGAACATGAGTCTGTTGTGTGTGTATCGGAGGTCCGGTGTCGTCAAAGGTATTGACATCTATAAAGAATTCTTTCGTTTTTGAAAACAATACGAGACAGACAAGAAGGCATAGAACAGCTTTCAACAGAAGCGGTCTCCTTGAAAACCTTGTCATTTTCAGGAAAAGGTATTCGCTAAGGCTCGGCGAGCTATGCGAGCAATTGTGAGCGAAGGAGTTGCTCAGGGTCCTTACACAGTAATCGTTTCCATCGACACTTGAGAATTGAACTGGGAATTAAGAATAATAGCATGCATTATTATTCATTGACCAACGTCAGTAAATCCAAATAAAATATGTGGGGCGAGGAGGGTGTGCGAGAACAACTTGTCCATAGCCGTTATACTGTATCCTGTCAGCAAGTTCCAAGCCACAATCGTTGGATTGTAGAAAAGCGCGATACTGATCGGACGTCTATGCTGCACATTTATTCGTCAGATGTTGAAGCAACTCGGCGAATACAATCTTCTTTCTCCGCTCACCACGTCGTCAATTTTCAATCTTTACGATCTTTTATGAAATTATATTTATAAATAGGCATGCAAGCAGTCCGTCTATTTGTCTTAAACTCAAGTTTTTGCCGTCAGATTTTATTTACTATTGTTGTATAAGAACTTAGATTAATTTAAAATGCGTACGAAACAAAGAAAAACGATCCGTGTTGCTTCTTACCATGTAGGTAAACGACGAACTACATGTGGCAATATATCTCTGCAACGAGTTGTGCAATATATAACGTAACAGTCCAACACGAGAAATATAAACTAATTAGGCCTATAGCCTAAACATCTGCTCGGCACAGTCACCAAGAGGTTTCAACGGGTGAATCTTCTAATGGGTTACACATAGCGCAAGAACATGCATCTGTCTGTGCTAGGTTTTGCAGGCCTAAAATTTTATTTTAATAACTATTAAATAACACGACGCGTAGGGCCTTAGGGTAGTTAACCCGATGTCGAGTGAATGCTATAGGTTACCTCGGGTGACCTCGAGTATGTTTCACACACGAAGCATTAGACCGATCCAACATCGACTGAAAGCGTGAATGGCATGTCACTGATGCTTTTAAAGCCGATATAAAAACCGAGCACTTCAGAGGGCGTGGTCTGCAACGATTCGTAGCGTTCAACAGGTAGCTTAGCCTAGTTAGATATCAACAAAATTGACTGTCACGGTGCTCTGGTTCACTGGTGCTCTTCAATTCTTCAAACCGGCATACAAGACCTCCAGGGCTTAGTAGACAGTGGGCCCTATGCTTGTCATGACTGTGTTCCAAAGCTTATAGGTTAATGCCTGCAGCGGAGTTGGCTTTGTTTGAGAATCTTGGCCAAGTTGTTTACACACAAATTCCTCTATCGTTTGACATCGACATGACCGGAAAAATAAACGGCCTGCGAGCCATTAGACCGTGGTTGGTCGCTATAGGCCTACTGCTTCAGTGCATACGTAAGAAATAAATTATTAGCATATGCTTACCCTCTGACAAAGAAATGCGTGTTATACAATACGCCTCATAAATTATGTGGAATATTGTTATTATCTGACCGTAGGCCTATACGTTCAACGTGTGAGGCTGCTATTTGGAGAAAAATCTCGGTAGTCAGCATATAGGAAAGAAACGAAAATAAAAGAAATAAAGACTAAAACGACCTAATAGAAAGAAATTAAAATAGAAGACAGAGAAGTCGGCGGTTCGTCGATATCATGATTACATGAATATTAGAAACAAACTGTCTTTTGACGAAACACGTGCGAACATCTCAGGAAAATATACATGAGGAAAGAAATTGCTGGGGAAAATCACAAAGCACAATCGCATATTGGTTACGGCCTGACTCGCTCAAATTAAATTGATGAAAAAATTTGCTAATGTGGTATACTAGGCCCTATGCATACCTGGGAATTAATGCAAACTTGTTTCTGTTAACAATAGAAATATTGCGCAAGAGTTTGGACAAGATTGCAATCGGTGGGAAACAAAATTTCCTAATCTCTGATGAAAGAAAGCTGTGATGTATGTATGCTTGCATGTAGGCGTATGTACGCTTTTTTGTATATCTGAATATTCCTATATCCTACGATGACTAACACGGGCAAACATTTCGTGATGATAATAATTGCAATCGTACGCCTATTTTATCAGCGCTTAACAAAAGAGAAGCCATGAGAACAAACTTATTCACACGCGGAGTCTGTGGATCATATAGAGCAAGGTTAAACTGTAGTCTTTCAAGAGTGACACGACAAAAGTAGCTGAGCTACAGATGGCTGTAGTGAATGTCTGTTTACAACAGCAGGCGAACTGTAGTGAGAAGCATGTATAATATTCTTTATTGAAACAATCCGGTTGACAAACCGCAACCGATTACAGTGTACAGTTATGCAATTGAAACAATTCACAAGAACACAAATGCCATAAGACATAAATCTTAACTACTAACAGAACAGACAGCCTGCAATATACGGCGCTAATAGCAGCCTACAAAGCATGTCCGCCTACGGAACTCGATCTCGGTACCTCTCGCTCTCTATGCCAGTGTGTTATCCAATGCGCTATCGGGCCCCCATGGGAGTTAAGGCTTAATGAAAGTGAAAAAGAAGTAGGCCTAAAATGGTTGGAAAGTCGGCCTTATAAATAGTGCTGTGTTTAATTAAATTCTGTTTAGACTTAATTCGGTTGTTGGTCGCTTTTTGTCTCGCTGTGTGAATGCCTCGTTGTTACTTTTGGAGCCAGTTTTCTTAGCCATTTGTCGGTGCACGTTGCTTTTCGCTTTAGTCCCACGACGTAGCATATAGATACATACATACATACATACATACATACATACATATATACATACATTTATTTCTGCGCTCTCTCTCTCTCGATATATATATATATATATATATAGCGCAGAAATAAATTATATATATATATATACAGCGCAGAAATAAATTTTGACCTATCTCACCGTACCGAAGAAGTGACAAAAGAATCGCGAGTTTGATTTAGCCCTCTTTGTAGCCATGTGTCGTCCACCCGTCGGCTGGGAATGTCAACATGAAACCACCCTTCCTGTTCTCTCTTAGGGAGGGGTGACATACCCCTGTGCACGATTCGCTCTTTTAGGTGTCGCCACGTGCTGTGTTTTCGGCGAACATCCAGTGTCATAAAACCGGTCAGTACATTTGGCTACGTTGTGCATTAAGAGCGCTGTGCATAAAGCTTTGTGCATTAAAAGCGTAGTGCATTTTAAAGGCATCGTACATTAAAAACATTTTAAATTAAAATGCATTGTCCTTTAGTTTAAGTAAATGTAAGGAAATGATGCTCCAATGCTGCTGAAAGTAAGTAACTTATTATTGAGGATCGTATACGTAGTCGTTTAGATATATATAATTTCGTTTATTGAAAATAGAAAGTTGACAGACCGCAACTTCTCACATGGAAGAAAAAAGAGGGAAAATAGCTATAATTATTAGTGTTATCGTCAGATGTCAGTACGGCAGTGAACCGATGGATTGGATTGAGTTACGAACAGTTCTATCTCTTTGATATTGACTTAAAGAGCACACGGGGATGAAGCTACGATCGTCTTTATTTGGCAATTCAAAGTCATGAGGTCTTTGGCGCAGTGCATAGCTACGTCGGACTGTCGGTGGAAAAAGGCTACGCAGAACATGACTTGAGTTCCATATGACTGCCTGAAAAAGCTGATTGTCTGCCTTTTCCATCATACAGACTACATCAGGCTGCTGAGGCGGGAGGTAGCCCATTCACAGATACCATAAATTATTAGACCCGTAGAGAGCCCATACGGGTCCCATATAACGCCAATGGACTTGCTGGCAGGGCATACATACATATACATACTTACATACATACATACATACATACATACATACATACATGCATGCTTACATACATACATACATACATACATACATACATACATACATACATACATGCATGCATACATAGACACATGCATACACATCTACATACATACATACATCCATCCTTACATTCATATATGCATCCAAACATACATACATACATGCATCCATACACACACATCCATACACACACATACATGCATACATGCATACATGCATACATACATACATACATACATACATACATACATACATACATACATACATACATACATAAATACATACATACATACATACATACATACATACATACAGTATGTGCCCATTATCTAGTCCTGAAAGAATGGTATCATTCAACACTTCGAAGACTTTATGAAGAAACTGTTAATTGTTGCAAGGCGTTGTGACTTGAGTTCAACGACTTTTATGCCGTCAGGTTCACGATGCACTCTGTCAACATTGACTAATGTTCGGTATTTTACAATCAGGTTTGTGCAACATTTACCAACGGATGGTTGCGTTCGAGAAATGTAGCGAAAGAGTAAACACTCTTGTTTGCACGACTGTATAGAAACTCCCTTTAAGTTTGCTTCAAAGGTCCATCCGGGTAAAGTGCAAACATTCCACAACTGTAGTCAAACTGCATACACGTCTTAAGTGTGAAAGGGCAGTAGGTTGATTTTTCATAAAAGAATATGGACCGATGGAAACACAAGCTGACGTACGTTGCGGCAGAAGTTCGGCTATAATTTTTTGGAGCTGTGAGTAGCAGAGTGAGCTATAAAGTATCGAAGGCCTCCAGAATTCTCTACTGATTCATGCACGTGGAGAGGGATCCGCAGAGTGGTGGTAACATCACTGGCGGGAAGAGCAGTAGGAAGCGGGATCGCTTTCCGCAGCCCTCCTAAAAGGTCCACTCAGCCTATCGTTCGCGAGATGGCGCGTTGGTAAAATTAAACGTAGGACGTGATGGGCGCCTTGCATAGCTGCTGTATACAGTTAAATTCGACTCCGGGACCTGTAATAACTTGTGATCATTCGTTCATACTGAATTGTAATCATCTGCGTCTGTCGGTTTAAAATATTAAAGAATATCATTCGAATCAATTGAAAATTGCTCGCAATCCCTGGAAAGTCTCTGCCTCTGTCGTTTTCGGATGGTGCCAGTCTGAAGCCCGATAAAGGAGGAGGGCGACGCTAATCATATCTGTTGTGACACAGCGTCGTTAAACAGCAACTATAATAGTGATCGTACTCTCCAAACTTCTAAAGCACTACTCAAAAGCCAATCGCAGGGCACCAACTTACTCACGAGCGCTGCGTCGAGTCAGAAGGGTTGCCTAAAGTGTAGTCAGAAGGTCCGTGGGTATTATCCTGAGGATGCGGGCCTCGCATAGAGTAGATCTATAAATATTTGGTGTCAATAATTACCAATATCTGTTTGTATTAAGCTGCACTTTCTATTTCTACAATTTTCAAGCCTAACACCATGCCTAATTTAGGCGTATCCGTGGCATAATCTATTTTTATCCATCTAGTTTAACTTGCGGAAATCTTGCTTGCTTGAATGTTTGCTTGCTTGAATGTTTGCTTGCTTGAGCCACAGCTAAAAAGTCAAATCTTGCGACGACTAGTTCGATCACTTACAATCATTCAATCGTCGTGAAACTTGGCAGACAGACTCGCCCTCGCACACACTTCATTCTATCAAAATTTCAGCTCCCCAAAAAAGGCTAGCTTATAGAATCGGGGACTCAACTTTTCGAATCGGGGAATCCCCTTTTCCGACACGCAGCGTTGTGATTGGCCAGCGTTGCCATTGGCTGCAACAGAAACGGGTGCGGTGCTTGATTAAACGGACGCTATGTTGTAAAATGAACGCGGACTATATATTTGTAGCGGTAACTGCTTAATATGACGGATTATAGGATACTAGATGGATATAGTAAAAAACTTTGTTTTTACTATTGGTTCTTTTTATCCATCTAGTTTAACTTGCGGGTTGCTTGATTGATTGATTGATTGAGCCACAGGCTAAAAAGTCAAATCTTGCGACGACTAGTTCGATCACTTACAATCATTCAATCGTCGTGAAACTTGGCATATAGACTCGCTCGCGCACACACTTCATTCTATCAAAATTTCAGCTCCCCAAAAAGGCTAGCTTATAGAATCGGGGACTCAACTTTTCGAATCTGGGAATCCCCTTTTCCGATACGGAGCGTTGTGATTGGCCAGCGTTGTGATTGGCCGCAGTCGTAAAATAAACGCGGACTATATATTTGTAGAGGTAACTGCTTCGTAAGGCGCATTATAGGATACTAGATGGATATAGTAAAAAACTTTGTTTTTACGGGCTGTATTTTATTATCCATCTAGTTTAACTTGCGGGAATCTTGATTGATTGATTGCTTGAGCCACAGGCTAAAAAGTCAAATCTTGCGACGACTAATTCGATCACTTACAATCAGTCAATCGTCATGAAACTTGGCAGAAAGACTCGCCCTCGCAGACACTTCATTCTATCAAAATTTCAGCTCCCCCAAAAAAGGCTAGCTTATAGAATCGGGGACTCAACTTTTCGAATCGGGGAATCCCCTTTTCCGATACGCAGCGTTGCCATTGGCCAGCGTTGCCATTGGCCGCAACAGAAACGGGTGCGCTGCCTCATTAAACGCATGCTATGTCGTAAAATGAACGCGGACTATATATTTGTAGAGGTAACTGCTTCGTAAGACGCATTATAGGATACTAGATGGATATAGTAAAAAACTTTGTTTTTACGGGCTGTATTTTATTATCCATCTAGTTTAACTTGCGGAAATCTTGCTTGCTTGCTTACTTGAGCCACAGGCTAAAAAGTCAAATCTTGCGACGACTAATTCGATCACTTACAATCATTCAATCGTCATGAAACTTGGCAGATAGACTCGCCCTCGCAGACACTTCATTCTATAAAAATTTCAGCTCCCCCAAAAAGGCTAGCTTATAGAATCGGGGACTCAACTTTTCGAATCGGGGAATCCCCTTTTCCGATACGCAGCGTTGCCATTGGCCAGCGTTGCCATTGGCCGCAACAGAAACGGGCGCGCTGCCTCATTAAACGCACGCTATGTCGTAAAATGTACGTGGACTATATATTTGTAGAGGTAACTGCTTCATAAGACCCATTATAGGATACTAGATGGATATAGTAAAAAACTTTGTTTTTACGGGCTGTATTTTATTATCCATCTAGTTTAACTTACGGAAATCTTGCTTTGCTTGTTTGCTTGAGCCACAGGCTAAAAAGTCAAATCTTGCGACGACTAATTCGATCACTTACAATCATTCAATCGTCATGAAACTTGGCAGATAGACTCGCCCTCGCAGACACTTCATTTTATAAAAATTTCAGCTCCCCAAAAAGGCTAGCTTATAGAATCGGGGACTCAACTTTTCGAATCGGGGAATCCCCTTTTCCGATACGCAGCGTTGCCATTGGCCAGCGTTGCCATTGGCCGCAACAAAAACGGGCGCGCTGCCTCATTATACGCACGCTATGTCGTAAAATGAACGCGGACTGTTTTCAGAGTACACGTTATAGGATACTAGATGGATATAGTAAAAAACTTTGTTTTTACGGGCTGTATTTTATTATGATTCAAGTACGGTACTTGGAATAGGCTAATATTAGTGGACTTGTGATATGCAAGCCGTAAGATTAATTTAGACTCATTGTATTTGCGCTGACTCATGCCTCTGTGAATCTCTGCAGTGCCCTGTACTGTGCAAACGCGCATGATAGTACTATTCGTTAATTATATTGCAATTATTACAGAACAAAAACCTTCAATAATTTATAGTAACGCCATTGTTTTTTAACCTCATCACTAAATTCTTATGCACTGTATAAAATCAATTGATTATCCTAGTCGACTGATATGGATGTTAAACTGATTATCGCTCGTTTTGGTG
>JACEVL010001920.1:20000-22056 GCA_020284085.1 Aporrectodea caliginosa
AGTAGATTTCGTCGGGGCTGAAGGTTCCTTTTGTCCAATTCAGAAGGTCCTTTGCCCGTTCGTCGGTCAGAACGAACTGTACGAAACCCCGACTGAACACCCCGTAGGCGCTTCCCCTAACGATCTCAACCTCGTGGGGAGGATTCGGGTGTCGCCGGTACGGCTGCTTGCGCACGACCATGGAGACGTTGACCCTTTCGAACTCATACTGGAAACGACCCTTGATGACCCTGTAGCCGATCATTCCCTCTATATCGTTTGCACCGTTGTAGATCTTCAGGATTTCCACCATCTCGCGCATCGAGCGAATCGGGAAACCTTGTCCCGCTGAGTTTATAAGGTACTTCCATTCGCTATTGCTTTTCACGTGGTCCCTCATACAGTTTACGTCCGCTAGGAGGCGGTTGTAATCGCCCCAGTAGACGTCGACTCTCTCGGACGCCATGAAGACGTTGGGAAGACATCTGGAGATGCCCTCCAGCGCTTCCTGCATCACTGTCGATGATTTGAGATCGAGATGAATACAGAATCGGTTTTTCGGCCGATAGAGGGCATAGACGAGTCGTTCGATCTGCTCCACGTCTTCGTGTACAATCAAATTGAAGGCGATGGGAAAGTCTTCGTAATCATTCTTCATCTTCTGCTCGTATCCTCGTTCAAGTCGAAAAGACGAACAGTCTCTCGTCATCTTAACAAAGTCGGCGTCTAGAATACGTGGAAAACCATGGAGCTTCATGAACTCCCGCGCTGTCCTGTAGATAGAAGCGTTCCCGGAGAAGAGTATATTAGCGCAGGTAAGATTCAAACAGGGGAGTTTGGCTACCGGTGGGCAACGATCGGCTACATACTTTGGAAGTCCTAGACTCTCGTCCCCTGAACACTGAGTCTTCTCGTCTCTTATAGCACCTTGCAGTGAGTCGTAATACTCCTGAATGAGCGTCACGTTTCTAACGTCAAAGGCCATCCATTGGAAAGCCTGCTTGGTCTTCGAAAGCAGAACGGCACAGAGAAACAGCCACAAAAACGTTCTTATCGTTGCCAGTTTCATGAATTTCGATCTCCTGGCCATTGTATTTCCGCTAATCTTTTGTTATGCTAACTATTGAAGCTCATAATCAAAACCTGTGTGAAAATCTTAGCCTTCTGTACGGGAAAAAATCTCGACTTGTTAAAACCGACAAATTTGTACCACTTAATTGAACGTATGCACGAAATCGCGTGTATAACACGCCCTCCAGCCCACTCTCTCACCACAAGTTACTATAGCCTGTTTTTTCTCAGATTGCTTTCTCGATGCTGTCGCATAGTCTGTCTATAGGGCCTATTGCAGATAATAGACAGAATATATGCCACAATAAGCAGAGCTTTGAAGTGAATAGCGCGTGCGAGTCATGCACGCGCGGTACGTTGGTCTTCTTTCTGCGATTCGTATCGTCAGTTTAAGTTTCTACGGTTCAACAGATCGAGTCTAGTGCGTTCAATTCAACAAAGCCTATTCGAAACGCTGATGTAACACTGCACAGTGCAAACATTCTGCCACGGTCCGTACACCTTAAATGTCGTGGTGCCCATTCAAACGGGCAGAAGTGGTGAAGGACCTCACCCCTTTGAGAAAATTTAATGATCAGGGTCGAAGCCATATACGGTCGCTAGAGTAAATCGTGTACACTTACATTTACCTTAGCGCTTCTTTACCACACCCGCAGTAGGTGTGTTCCCAAATAGGGCGTATTTTGCAGCCTTCGCGACAAAAGAATATTCTCTCTATGACTGGCGTGTCTGGCGGTCAACAAAACGAACGGCAGCGCCACCTTACGGAAGGTACGATAATACAGCTAACCTTCACTGTATCTCTGTAAATAATAAGACCTCGATGATTGGCCGACAGCTTTCTCAGTTGGACTATTTTCAGGCTAGGGTCTGAGCATTAGGACGCACTGTTTGTCATTTCTCGGCACTCTAGTCTAGAGGCCTCGTTTGTGTTTTCGATTCGTCGGTGCTTTCGCCGTTCGGTCCGTTTGCAAAACAGAATCAGGTCTTTCCAGAGTTCGATAAG
>JACEVL010001921.1:0-22821 GCA_020284085.1 Aporrectodea caliginosa
TTGGCAGTTCTTTAGTGTTTTCAGGTTTTTATTTAAGAATTTCCTTCCTTGTTAAAATGGCGGACATGGCGGTGATAATGTTAATAATAAAAATACTGGTTCCGATGTTCATAGTGTATTATCATAATTTCACTGTCTACATTCTTTAATAAAAATTCAAACTGCAATGGATTGACAAGGATCTTGCATCGAGTGCTGCGGACAAACAAGCTCTGCGCAATGCAGTCACAGATGTAGTCATTTGAACTGTTTCGAGTAATGTAAATCTTCAAAATTTCTCAGAACCGTATGAAAGCCGCTTCGGCTTATTCACCGGAGTAGTGCATTCTATGACTTTTACTATGGGACTGCTAACAGAAAATCATTGAACTTATTGGGCATATATGGAGTACATGTGTGAATGGGGTTCAATTGTGAATTTTCTATGATCCTCTCTGCACAGTCTTCCGCTGCATGTGCGAAATGTTGCTTATAGCTCGGTTAAGGAAACATTCTCAATCTATCTCAAACCAGCTTAGTTGGGTCAATTAGATAGTATATTTGTGAATCACTTTTGTGTGCTACTTAAAACATATTAATTAGTGCATTTTCTTTTGTGTTGCTGTATTAGACAAAAAACTGCATACAACTATCATCACAAGTGACAACATATTTGAATGTCAAAAGCCATGGTGACTTTGATGAAGTTGATTGTTTGAAGTTTTGGAAATGCAACAAAACTGTTCTTGACAAACTGCATGAACCAGTGTGCCTGCATCTAACGCTCCTGTTGAACGTGTGTTTAGTTTAATATTAAAACTGCATCGATCGAATTTGAGTGACAAGCTGCTCGCATCCCTTATATTTCTCAAAAGCAATTATAAATGAGTGCATATGGCAATACACCATTGTTCTGTTAAAAAGTAACTATATCTTTGTTCTTGTAGTAGCCATGTGTACTTGTACTCATTAGGGTGGCAGCCAAAATGGTTATTTTTTATAATGCCAGGGACATCCCCAGTTCTGTTCGTATTGGTAGTAGAAACCCATGTGCAAAATCTTTTTAAAATATTCCATTATTTAGGGGTGCCACATCACAACTTAAATTTTGTATACAAAATTATTGCGTTATCGAAGCCATAAAAATCAACTTTTTATTTTTTTCAGGAGCTGGATGAAAGTTAGACACTTCTAGAGCCTATTATTTTTATTGTGATATGTGATCAGTTCCATTTACCATGGATTGTTGGATACCTTATTCTCTGATGATTGGTTTTATAAATAAATGATAAAATAATAAATATATAAATTGGGACAAACTGGAGCTGAGGAGTAAATAAATCATTTTAATTTTTAAAACAATTTTTTGGACTTCTGTATATAAAAGGCTTTCCTAAGCTTAATTATTTATTTATATTTACTCACAATATCCCATAGAATCCATAACCAATTTCAAATAATCCAGCATTTTGTAATAGAAAAAAGCACTTCATATCAAAAGTAAATAATGTCTTACAAAACATTTAATATCTGGCTAAAATTTGGTTTCGGGTCAGAACATACAGTATGATTAATATAGTAGAAAATCAGATTATAATTAGCAACTCTGTACAAGTTTAAATTTAAATAATTTTTTAGCTTATTTATGAAAATACTTTGCAAGAAAAATCCTAAAATACCCAATACCCAACACTTAGTCTCGCATAATGTATCCAGTGTTTCCAATCTCTTTATTGACTTGCTTGTTTTCAGTACTTTCTAACTGGAAACTGACTAGGATTCATTCATTCCAAACGTTTTATACAGCGCCCTTCAAGAAGCCTACTCAGAGGTCCTCAAAGGTTGGCATGGCCAAAACCTTCTACCAGATCTTAAACTGAAATTTGCTTTGTTGGATTCACACATGATTCAATCAATATTGCAAGGCTGCTTTAATGAAAAGAGACATTACAGGTTTTTCATTTGTTAAAGGTCAATGGCAAAACTGTTCGTGAAGTGCACGCATGCATGACAGTTGGAACAGTTGGAGCTTTTTGAAATAAAGCTCACTTGCCTGTGACTACAATGCCAACATGCAATCGGGAGGCTTGAGAAGATCTACAATGAGAGAAGGAATTAACCTCCTTAGCGTTTCATTTTCTCTCAGAAAAACGAGCCAAAAACGTTGCATTCTTTTACGTATGCATGTATATGCATGAATATACATGTGTAGGTATATATGTGTATATGTAAACATGCATAGCCATATATGCATACATTTACATATATACATATGTATATATGCACAAATACATGTATAAATTTACATATATATATATATATATATGTATATATATACAGATATATGTATGTATGTATGTATGTATATATATGTATATATATATATGTACATATACATCTATGTGTGTAAATATATATAGGTATAATTATATATAATTATGTAGGTATATATGTATTTATATATGTATATGTATGCATGTATGTATGTATGTATGTATGTATGTATGTATGTATGTATGTATGTATATATATACATATACATCTTTGTGTGTAAATATATACATGTGTAGGTATAATTATATATAATTATGTAGGTATATATGTATTTATATATGTATTTGTATGTATGTATGTATGTATGTATGTATGTATGTATGTATAATGTAATGTAATTAGCAACTTCTATTGCGCCGGTGTCTAATGCACAAGGCATCAACCGATGGCACACCAAAACCAAGCCGTAATCAGGTCAACATCCAGAAGATCAGTCCATAAGAGACAGAGAGGCAGCCTAAGGTGGATACGCAATTTGAAAGAGGTAAGTTTTCAGCCGAGAACGAAATGACACAAGCGACTGAGCACAGCGTACAGACACAGGAAGAGAGTTCCAAAAGTAGGTCCAGATACTGAAAAAGCTCGTTCACCAAGAACAGTTCTTGATTTAGGTATGACCAGACAAAGACAATCAGATGACCTCATTGAATAATGATAAGTCAGAGGAATATCTATTGCCAACATAAATCAATCCAGTCTCTGCTATCTATTGCCAACACTGAACTTATCCATGTGGCGGAATGGTTTAAGGCTAATAAACTTTCTCTTAACCTGGGAAAAACTAATTATGTCCTTTTCCGATCTCATCGGAAACCCGTCCCTGCTACTGATTCTATCCTCTCCATTGACAATATTCCTATAACTCAAGTCAATTCTTCCAAATTCCTTGGGGTCTACATTGACCAACATTTAACCTGGAATGATCACATAAGTAACATTTCCACTAAGGTTGCTAAGAACATAGGGATTCTGGCTCGTGTATCCTACCTGTTACCTTCTAGAGTTCTGCATACACTATATTATTCTCTTGTTTACCCTTACTTGACATACTGTAATATCGCCTGGGCCTCCAATTATTCCTCTCGCCTGAATAGGTTATCTATATTACAGAGACGAGTTGTACGTATTATTGCTGGGAGATCATTGATAACTAACACTGCAAGTAGATTTACTATACTACGAATACTTAATATCCCTCAGATAAATAAATTGCAAATCTGTGAATTTATGTATCGCTTCGCCAACAAATCTCTTCCCCCAATCTTCAGTCGCTACTTCTCAAAGGTCTCTGACACACATTCTCATTATACAAGATCTCTTGATAACTTTGATGGAACCTATGCCCGTACTAACACTCGTTATTTTACCTTAAGATGTGCTGGTCCTTCTGCCTGGAATAACCTACCGAAGTCACTGCGCACTCTTCCGAATCTTGCCCTATTTAAAAAAGAGGTCAGAGCCTACCTCCTTGACAATAGTCAATGCATTATCTAAATATGATTATTCATTGTTATACCACAATTAGTTAAGTGACCTAGTTAAGTGTTGTTAGTTAAGCCAGTTATTCTAAATTTTTTGACAATGCTATTTGTGTAAACTATACTCAACTGTCATCCCTCTGCTAACATGGTACACGGGTATCCCTAACTTAGCGGGACTTCAGTCCCTTCTGGGAACCCGATTGTTTCCCTCAAACGTTAATTAGATAATCATGTGATCTGTCTGTTTTAATTTCCAAACTTATGATTGTTGATTATGTTTATTCTGGATCACTACTTGTAAACTATTCTATGGAAACAATAAAAGGATTGATTGATAATAAGAACAGATTTTAAAAATTGTGGTTGGCCAGAGTTCAAAGTTTTATAAACTATGAGCCCCAGTTTGAAACGAATTCTTTGCTGAACAGGAAGCCAATGCAAAGATTTAAGCACAGGGGTTATATGTTCATATTTGGATGTATTAGTTATGGCTCTAGCCAAAGAGTTCTGAACCCTCTGCAGCTTCAGTATGTTTGATTTATTGATACCAATAAGAAGCGAGTTACAATAGTCTAGGCGACTGGAAACCAATGCATTTGCCAAAGATATTCTTGCAGACATGGGCACATAACGCCTAATTCTGCGTATGTCACGAATGAACATATAGGATAACTTACAAATACTGTTTACATGGCCAGTGAGAGACATGGTAGAATTAAAAACAACGCCTAAGTTGCGTGCAGCGTCGGCCAGCTCAATAACTGAGTCACCCAGTTTCAATGACTTAAGCCCATCAAATTTCTTAAGTTGCTGTGGAGTGCCAAGTAACATTTTTGTGTGTAAATATATACATGTGTAGGTATAATTATATATAATTATGTAGGTATATATGTATTTATATATGTATTTGTATGTATGTATGTATGTATGTATGTATGTATGTATGGATGTATGTATATATATATATATGTATATATATGTACATATACATCTATGTGTAAATATATACATGTGTAGCGTATAATTATATATAATTATGTAGGTATATATGTATTTATATATGTATATGTATGTATGTATGTATATATATATATATATATATATATATTTATGTACATATACATCTGTGTGTAAATATATACATGTGTAGGTATAATTATATATATAATTATGTAGGTATATATGTATTTATATATGTATATGTATGTATGTATGTATGTATGTATGTATGTATGTATGTATGTATATACATATACATCTTTGTGTGTAAATATATACATGTGTAGGTATAATTATATATAATTATGTAGGTATATATGTATTTATATATGTATTTGTATGTATGTATGTATGTATGTATGTATGTATATATATATATGTATATATATGTACATATACATCTATGTGTTTAAATATATACATGTGTAGGTATAATTATATATAATTATGTAGGTATATATGTATTTATATATGTATGTATGTATGTATGTATGTAATATGTATGTATGTATATGTATATATATGTATATATATGTACATATACATCTATGTGTGTAAAT
Organism: Aporrectodea caliginosa; assembly: GCA_020284085.1. Lineage (NCBI taxonomy): Eukaryota > Metazoa > Annelida > Clitellata > Crassiclitellata > Lumbricidae > Aporrectodea > Aporrectodea caliginosa. The sequence continues at coordinate 5,354 of JACEVL010001921.1, forward strand.
ATATACATGTGTAGGTATAATTATATATAATTATGTAGGTATATATGCATTTATATATGTATATGTTTGTATGTATGTATGTATGTATGTATGTATGAGAATGTGACTCGGGGTTAACCGCTTTTGCATAGAATTCCCGGCCCGAGTAACGTTCGGGGTTAACGTCAAGGAGGTTAACAAAAGGCAGCATGGAGAGGTGGAGAAACACAGAAAGTCGCGAGTAAAGATTTGTTGAATCATTAGAGAAATCATTTAATATTTCACATTCTGATGCGGAAGTAAAAAATAAAATCCTGAGGACACAGCACTTCTGCAGGCTCGGCTCAGAGATGGAAGGATGTCAAGTTCAATGGCACAAGTGAAAAACAAATTGAAAAACAAGATGAAGAAAAACGGAAGAGAGACAAGATGAAACTAAGACCAGCGTTTATCAAGAGACAATCTGTTACTACTACTCCAATGTCCAGGTCCAGTGGTATTAAGACAGCTGCCGATTTATTTAAATCTGATGCTTCAGATAGTGATAACTGCTATATAGACTGCATCGAAAACTCTGAGTCTGTAATGATGAGGCAAAAACCCCAAAGACTAAAAGACCTCGTCCAAAGAAATTATTATCAATCTGCAAGTAGCAGCAGCTCTTGATCGAATGGTCAACATCCAGAAGATCAGTCCGTAAGAGACAGAGAGGCAGCCTAAGGTGGATAAGCAATTTGAAGAGGTAAGTTTTCAGCCGAGAACGAAATGACACAAGCGACTGAGCACAGCGTACAGACACAGGAAGAGAGTTCCAAAAAAGTAGGTCCAGATACTGAAAAAGCTCGTTCACCAAGAACAGTTCTTGATTTAGGTATGACCAGACAAAGACAATCAGGTGACCTCATTGAATAATGATAAGTCAGAGGAATAAGAACAGATTTTAAATATTGTGGTTGGCCAGAGTTCAAAGTTTTATAAACTATGAGCCCCAGTTTGAAACGAACTCTGAGTCTGTAGATGAGGCAAAAACCCCAAAGACTAAAAGACCTCGCCAAAGAATATTATTATCAATCTGCAAGTAGCAGCAGCTCTTGATCGAATGAAGGACAGCTATAGTAATGCGTGGAAACAACAGCATTTAGTTGGAGTGTCAGCAGACTGAAGATAGGTTGAGTGTGGTGAATGATAGGACAGAAACGGGAGTGGCATTGATACCAAAATAAAATATAATCCGGACCAAGAATGTAGGTCAAAAGCAAGCCTTGCTCCACGTGGTGTCCGAGCATCGAAAAAGTTTCCGGACACCAAAAAGTCAACGGTCACAAAATGGACCAATAAATATTTTAATGTGTTAATGATAAATATTTTAATGTGTTAATGATTTAATCATACTTATAAGGCTGAATAATGCTCACCAGTACTTTTTAATTATTCTACTTTTAAGCAAAACAATTTAAGGTTTACTTGATCTTACACAAAATACGAAAAAGTTTCTAATATTATCACAATTGTGCTTACGATCCTTGTCTAAAATTTGGAAAACTTGACCTCTTATGTGGCACACCTAAACGATGGAATATCTTTATCATATTTTGCACACTAACTTACTTTATCAAAAGGAACATAACCTGGGGCTGTCCCATCAATTTACTCAAAATAATTTTTTTGAGCACCACCCTAGTACTCATACTTGTACTTGAGACCTTAGTACTTGTACTCAGTGCTTTTTTCTAGCAAAAAGGTTCCGGAACTCAACAAATTCAGAACAATCATAGGGGCATATTTTATGCTGATATTTCTGTTTCATATATATACCGTGAGGCCTATCAATATCAATACCGGTAAACACTGAAAGCACTTACATTAAATTAAAGTATCTAAATAATTTTATATAATTTGTTTATTAAAAATGTAAATTAAATAAATAATTTTTTATTGGCTGAAAAAAGTAGCGGAATGCCGTTCCGGACCGCTCCGGCTGAAAAAAGCACTGCTTGTAGTTGAGACCTAAATACTTGTACTTGTAGTTACAACATCTCTGGTAAACAGTGCATTGGAAATGTGGAGTATTGTATTATATTTTACGCTTATTTTGAAGTGTATTTGTGAATGAAGTTAAACTGATGTTCAATTGCATCTTTCTTTATTAAACTGATCTCCTGGTGATTTGGAACTCTTTAGACCACAAGGCAGACTGAACAAGATGGTAGTATTGGATGACAGATAAAAGCCTAGTACAAACTACTGAAATCAACCAGTTATTCAGCACTTGGTTTGTTTGACTCAGGGTAATTTTTTTGCACAAACTGGCTGTTACATGAAGCCCAGGAATCTTGCATTTGCCTCTATATATCATTCATCTTCTGGAACTCTATGGGTGATGAATGGTGAAGAATGAATTTTGTGCATTTGTGAATCTAAAGGATTTTTGGTTCTGTATTTTTGCTCTTGCAGGTCATCAGATACCTCAGCTGCTGGAAGCAATTCTGAAATTATTTCCACTGGATGCATACGTCAAACAACCAGTCAGTTTCATTTAATTCTTTTTGTCTAATCATACATTTCCTAAACTTAACTCCTAAAGTTCATGTGACTTAAGAACAGACGTTAATAATTTTTTAATCGCAATATTTCTACAGCATGACTAAACATGCTACATCCTAAGCACATTTTCTCTGATAGGATCAGCTGTGGCCTTTGATCTAAAAAGTTAAGTCTGGATGTAGGCCACACTTGATGTGCTAATTTATAGCTTTTCCTATGATAGTGTATATATTTTTTAGCTTTTGTTGCAACATTAATGTCTGATGTTACTAAACATTATGCATGAGTGTGCCACAGCATGCACTAATTAATAAGCAACTGCTGATATCCAGCTACATCGTTTAATATGCTATCAATTGACTGGAAATTCCTACTGTAGTAGACACTATATTGTATTACTTCAATGTTTCACTACTCTTAACACTTTAACGATGAGCTGCATTGGTTTTCCAGTCGCTTTCAGTGCATTCTCGTCGTTAAAGTGTTAAGCATGTAGTTTTGAGGATATCATAGAAAACACGCACTAGATGTTTGCACAACATTTTAACAATCTTATTTGTTTGTTTTTGTTTTTGTGTTAGGTGGCTGTTATGGACTTAGTTCAGGATGACAAAGAACAAGGTTTAAAAGTACCTGTGTGGGAAAAATATCAGACGTTGGTTGATGAAGCAGAGAAAAAGACGGTATATGTATTTCAATAAAAGGTGTTTCAGATTTAAGAAAGCATTAAAGTAACTGTATTTCTGATTGGCAGTGTGATGTGATTACCATTTGACTATTAATACACTTAGTTACAATCCATTCGTCACATTGTCTGGCTGTATCCTTCACCTTGCTGTAATCCTCCTCTGTAGTGTTGTGAGGCGGAAAAATTGTCCAGAAAATTTCATATTTTTCCGGAAAATTTCGGAAAATTTCCAGTGTATTTTTCCGGAAAATTTTCCGATATTTTTCCGTCAATATAATATTACTAAATAACAATTTAAATGGATAATAATGTTTAAACATCACTCACTCTATACTGTCTTATGTAATTATAACTAATATAGAAGACTTGGTAGAAATATTCGTAGAAATATTCTTTATTGAAACCAATTGCATACCGCACTTTGATGCAGAAAAACTCAAGCATAATTATCAATAACATTAAAGATGATTAAGCTATACAGTTTGTCATTATGTTCCATATTATAGGCCCCAAATAGATTATCTAACCCATTCCATTACCCATAATATTATTATGTTTATTCAATAGATAGCACCGTTAGTGCTTACTGTTCAGTGTGTTCACAAGGCTCAACAATGACAATACATTAAGAATTAATTGGAATTAAAGTGCACTGTTAATTTAGAGAAAATATTTTTTATGATTTAGTCTCCTTAATATTTTTTAGTTATAAAAAATATGAGACAAAAACAGCAATTGATGCAGTAGTACTACAGACACAATTTTAATACTGCAACAGATTAATTCTTATGAGCCCTATTATACTATTATTTTATGTCTTGAAATAATAAATGTTATTGGCATTGCCATTGCAGGCTGACACTAATCTATTTTCAAATCTGCTTTTCTTGATAAGTAGCAAAAAAGATAAGATAAGAATATTCTTTAATTGACCAATTGCTATCCGCATTTTGGTGTTCAGACGTGGTAATAAACATACATTAATACTTAAGAAGATCAAGACAGTCAAATATTCTAAAGTACACATATTATTCTAAATCCAAGATCCCATATACATCATCCTAATGATGAAATTTTCTCTCTCAAAAGAATGTATTTTAGTTTAATTGTTCGTCTATGAGCTGTTGCCTTCATTTAGCGGTGTATGGACTAAGGGCAAAGCTGACTAATAGCTAAGCAGCTGACAAAATGTCAAATTTCCAGACAGTATATACTGATAGTTTATAACACTAACAACGTATCAAACTAGGCTACTGTAGCCTGAACTCCTAATGAACAGTCTTTAATGGTTATTTTAATTGTTTAAGGTGAATGTTGCCCACACTGACAGAAATACTGTATATAAAAGGAACTTTAAAAAAATGAAATTTTCTAGTGTCGTCTCATGCTGAAAATCTGACATTATGAGTAAAAATGTATTTTTCCGGTTCTGCGGAAAATTTCCAGAAAATTTCCGGAAAATTTTTCGCAAAATACTTTTCTGGAAAAGCTACATCACTACTCCTCTGTCATCCAGTCCAACAACATCATTCTCGGTCTTCCTCTTGTCATCTTGCACTCAATTTTTCCCTCAAGTATGGTTGTTAGGAGGGAGCCTGTTTTCTGCTTTTAAGCCTACTTCCAGAATTCCTGTTGCAGAAATGTACCTAACTAATGCATCATCATCATTCATCATTGCGGTTTATGGGCTCAGTGCCCGTTGGTGTCAAGCGCATGTTTCACCCTCTGTCTCCATTTGTCTCCCTCCGACTGCGGGCGACGTCCGAGCCGACATTCTTTCTTCTGTTTGTGTGAATTGATTTCGGTTGATTTCTGTCGTGTTTTGGTTTTTACGGCCGGTAGTATCTGCACCCTACCGACCAACCCTCCTCCTTTCTCCAGGCTTGGGTCTGGCACGGGGAGATTTCCCTAGTGGCAGAGTTAACTAACGTATGGGCGGTCCATATAACAATCACGCATTAAGTCTTACAGGGTCATGCATTAAGGGTAGTCAGTTTCTTTGGTAGCTTCATAACATGTTGCTTGAGTTTTTTGTTCTGTTATTATTTTTGCATTTATTAAGCACCACTGTCTAACGACTAAGCGTCAGTCGATGGCGTCGAGCAGCTGTGAGTGAAGGACTTGATCAAGGTCCCTACACAGTAACCGTCGTGGCTTGAACCCTTACTTTCCATGTTATGAGGCGAGTGCTGTATGTGTAACTGTATTGTTTAATTTTGAGTTGGAATACCCTTTAATGGTTTTTGGGTGTTATATTAATACATGTAACATGTAGGACGCGGTGGTGTGTAGGACGCGGTGGTGTAGGGGTATGTTTGGTGCCTTGCAGCCGGAGGGTTGCGGGTTCGAATCCACCTCAAGCGTAGGGACCCTGGGCAAGTCCTTCACTCGCAATTGCTCATGCGCTTCGGCGTGAAACTCCAATTCAGTGTCCGCGCTGTAGTCGGGAGCGCCTCTGAGTAGAAATCTTGAAAGGGCGCTATAACAAGTGCTCATACATACATACATACATACATGTAATTGCTATAATTGTTACTTAAGCACATATTAATTAATAGATGCAATTCAGAATTTTATTATTGATTTTGTAGTCTCAACTGATTTGTTGTAGTTGTTTTTTCATTGCGTGCTGTTGATTTATTTTTCAGGTGGATATAGAAAGAGTCGAGCGCTTTGAATTTTATGAACGAGCAAAGAGGGCATTTGCCGTAGTTCATACAGGGTATGCAAACATACAAGTTTTTTGAAAACAGAATATAAATTTACATCTTCTGTATTAAGGTCCCTTTGACTTGTATTTCTGTGTTTGTAATTGTAGCATGCAGAGAGTCTTTAGGTATTTTATTTTCTTGGTTTTATCTTAGCTTTCTGTTCAGGTACAAGATTATGGGTTATCCGTATAATGTACATTAGTGTGGCCCAAACTTACACGGGGAAATAATTTTTGTTGAAACATGCTGCTCCACAAGGCTGCCCTTGTTCCACTTGACAAGAAGACTATGTGGTGAAAAAATTGAAGAGATCTGAGCATGTTTAGAGGTCGCGCCATTTTGACACTTTTTGTAGAAATCGCAAAAACCGCATGCTTGGGTTTTGGAATTTGGTTCCATTGTCGATTTACTCTTTTTATCACAACAAATTAATGAGGAGTCCAATTTAGATGAACTTTTTACTGTTTATTTATCTCGATGAGAGCTATATTTTGATTAAAATATAAATACTAAATTCAGGGTCGTTCAAGGTCATTTCAAGGTCATTAGAAACAAAATCTAACAAAAATCGAAGAAAAATGATCAGATCTCAGCCAATAATTGTTGAAATTGGTTAATTTTGTCACGTAACTAAGGATGAGTTACAGACACAGACACAATACCTGCTGCAACTTGTCTCCAGTCATCACACAATGATTTCTTTTCCGACAAGAGCAAAATGAAATAATCGCGGTTTTCGCGTTTTCCGGCACTTCAATGACGGTTATATATGCAGACTGGAAACTACTTTCATAGTAAAAAATTATATTGCATTACAAATTATTTGCATTTAATGCACTCTGACTAAGCAGTAACACTGCGATATATATTTTTATTAGGCTGTTCGACGTTCAAAATAGTAACTGCCTTGCTATTCAAAATGATACATGTCTTTTTACGCTTCATACTATATAATGTAAAAGTGTGCAAAAGGCGCGACCTCTAAACATAGTTCAATCTGTCCAAATTTTTGCATACAGGGTTATCTTTTCATGTGTAACAAGGGCAGCCTTGTGGAGCTAAACATTTCCAACTTTTGTTATTTTGGGCCACCGTAATGTACATCTGCAAAAAAGACGTTCCATGGGCCCCTCTCCTCTCTGTTTGCATGGTCCATTGCATTGGCCTGATACTCTGCACTCCCCTATGGGCATCCACAATCTAGAACTAACTCTGCTCCTGGGTGGGTACTTTGATACTGCAATGTTGAGCAAAGGGTGTCTTACATTAAACGTGAAGGTCTGTGTTCATGTTGTGGCCGCAGATGAAATGGAACCAGCTGACAAAGTTCGATAGCCAGTGACACATAAGCAAGCCTTGGTACATCTGCCAGAGCTACTCCCAACTAAGTCCAGTAATTGGCTTTAAAACATCTGGATATCTAACTGCTCTTCACCTAGCTACAGTGCCTAACCGTGCCTCATAGTCACATTTCTGTTTGACTTTGCATATGTGAAAATTTGTCTTAATGATCCATTGCAGTAGAGTGCTGCACAGCTCAAGTTGGTTTTAAGGCAATCTGTACTTATAAAATTATAACTATATTTGTGACCCATCTGCACAAAACCAGTCATAAGTCGGAATATTCAGTCTCAAGAAAATGAGCAAAAACTAAACGAAAGTCAATTTTTTCAATTAGATTATTACGAATCAGTTGTATTGTAAGTACTTATTTACACATGCATAGCACCTCTTCAAGAAAGCTCATCAGAAGTGCTGTCAACATCACTATACAATACCATAATTGAATAGAACATTTGGTCTTCAGCCATTTGCAAAATAGAGGCATAGAAAGGAGAAGCTTAGGTCACAGATTGCATGGACGACTTTTTAAGAATGAAAGGCTGACCAGTGACCACGGCATCTTCCATGTTGCAACATTTGTGTCAGTACACAATGGGGGAACAACCAGATTACCCTGTGCAGAATGAAAGCCTAGTTCCTTCATAGTCAAGAGATTCTTACAGATTGACCTGGTAATTTATAAGTTGACTATTGACAGATGCTTAGTACATGTATTGTATTGTATTTATAAATTTATATAGTGCCGCTCACAGCAGTGGCCATTCAGTAGCGCTCCCAGTGCAAGAACCCCTAGAGAAGAAGAAGGTTTTGAGGAGGGAGAAGGCTGTAGGAAGAGACCCAGAAAGAATGGTAACACGTAGAGAGGAGGGAAGGGCGTTCCATAGGGAGAGCCCAATAGTGGCAAAAGATCTAGTTTGGGCCATAATGATCCTAAAAAAACACAACAAAAAGAGTATGCCTGACCAAAGAGAGGAGAGGTTAATGAGAAACTGAAGTAATGCACGGTCGGTCGTAGAAAGAGAAAGCCATATGCAATTGCATCAGAGGGATAAATAAAATATACTGTTTCTGTTTTGTGTTTTCAGGGAGACTGCAAAGTATGGTAACATCATCATAAAGAAGGGCTTAGTTCTCTGAAGATCAATGCAGACTCTGAATAGTCATCTACAATGGTTGAATAGAATGTGATAAATATTGAACTGCTAATTAACAGTTTGTATGAAACATATTTAACTGATTTTAGCAGCACAGGCATACACTTTTTGTACTATGCAGCAATGCCTAAGCACCATAAGAAATTTGGATGTTAAGCCACCTTTGTAATTATATTGATCAAGTAACTTAAACAGTACATCTCACATTCAAACCTTGAAATTCAAGTAAAGAATGTGGTGATTCACTGAGTTTAAATATATTCTGGACATCATAACATTATTTTGTCTTTTTCAATTAATGGTGTGTTTCAATGATGCTTGAGACCATATTGTCTGATCAATTCCGTAATCAGGTAGTTCATAGTTGTCTGCATACAACATAGTCCTCTCTTTTGTTCTCTGGTGTTTTGACATCCATAGGGATTGGTGTAGGATTGTCTGTGAACATCTAGTACGAAGATCGGCAAAAAATCTACGAAATCGATTGGTGTCACTTGACACGTTGATTCAAGCACATCGATTCCACAGTATTCCTCCTTGAAGTCCCACAAAGCCTTATAGATGCGAAAATACTGAACGGTGGTAAGGTATAACGGCTTAGGGCCCCACAACGTTTTGAGGGCCCCCAACTGTCAGGAAATATAAAAATCAGATGGTACAAATCAGATGGTACAAAGGTCCTTATTTGACAATTTTCTTCTGAAAAAAGAGGGAAAAGCAAAAAGGTCATTAGAAATTTTAAATTGTTCAAAGTAATAAACAATGGTTTTTCTCCAAATCTGGGAAAACAGTTTGCATGGCTTTCCGGTTAGGGCCCCGGATGTCTTAACCCGGCCCTTGGCTTAGGGCCCCGAAAGTCTTAATCCGCCCCTTGGCTTAGGGCCCCGAAAGTCTTAATCCGGCCCTGTATACGGGCACAATAATTACTAATTTTCTAATTATTTCAATATTTGGTCACTGTTAGATTTTAAAATATTCATGTTTTCCCTATTTGTTCCATGAAGGAGCATTTTGCTTCGCCATGGAAATTTGGTTTTAGGGGGGTCAGAGCTTTGTGACGTCATTTTCAGAGGGGGTGTTACTTTTGTGACGAAGTGTGACGAGGGGGGGGGGTTAAAAATCGGCCAAAATTGCGTGACGTCATTTATGGACGGCCCCTTATCCAAACAGAAAATAGCTAGTATTGGTTATTGACCATTCAGAAACACTCGTGTTTTCGTTTTGCAATTTTTTTTATATCTGCCACCTCTGGATGAGCAGTTTAACAACTGGTTGTAAGCTGTGTGGAAGTCATTTGCATATATTACGGTAAGTAGCATTTGTCCAGGGTAGAAAAATGTAACCAGAGGCCATTTGCTTGGTAAATCCAAGAAATTCTTGAAGTTCTCGAAGTTGTTGCTGGGAACAATGGCTGCGGCATCATGCACTTTGCAGCCTTTCAACCAATTGAGCCATTTGTATCCCACTCTGTAGTACAGTTAGTTCTGCAAGGTCAACTTGGTAGCCTTAGCAGTCCGCTAGAGTGCAGCAGAGTTGTATTGTCTCGAGACACTGTCTCGGTCTCGAGACAAGTTTTTCGATGTCTCGGTCTCGGACCCCTCGGTCTCGAGATCATTTCTCGACTTTTTGGAAACTGTCTCGAAACGAAAGTCTTGTCTTTTTGGAAACTGTCTCGAAGCGAAAGTCTTGTTCTCTTGTAGAAGCGGTCTCCAAAGTTCTCGTACAAACTGTATTTTGTTCGGAACTTCGTACAGTATTGCGCTGTAAAATTGTCTTGTGCCGAATGGATAACTAGTTAATCGAAAGTGCCAAACAGATAGGAAGTTTTAAAAAGCGGTGTTTCTGGTATTAAGATTTAAGAGTATTGAAAAAAGCAGTCTTAGTTTGCTCTTTCAGTCTAAAATTTCCAAATATCTTAAAATGTCTCATAAAGAACCTGAAATCGTGAAATTTGCATTCAAGCAGTTTGAAATCAATGAAAACCAAAATAAATGGCATGCCGTTCGTCGTTTTAACAACATAATTATAGTTTCTCAAGGTGAGTGATGTGACTTATGTCGCTAAATCGCTAATAGGCTTAGACCCTATATGAAATTTTTTGGTTTAAATTTTAGAATCAGTTAGAAGATTTCAGAATGGCTGAAATATTTAATTTCTTAATTGTTTATACAATTCAGGTGATCAGCTGATTTCAGTGACTTGACCCTTGTATTAGACTTCAAAAGTTGAGAAAAATTGTTTCGGGACTTGGGTCCAATGTGCATTTCACTCGTTTTGAACTGTCTCGGATCTGGTGTCTCGGTCTCGGACCCCACTGTCTCGGTCTCGGTCTCGAGTTTTATGTCTCGTATACAAGTCTGGAGTGCAGACGTTCGCGAAGTGTAATGAGAAGGATAATTCTCAATGGGGATGAGGGGAAACGAGGTGTCCAAAGTGGGTCATTTGTTGCAAGTCATTTATAGATGATCCCTTAAACTCAGCATCCTAAATTTGTTGTCAGCTACTGTTTTCTAAGAACTTGTCCAGCAACAGATTTTTCCAGTTGCATAATTCTTACAATTTGTCTCCAGCGTCTTCAGTTCTTTTCTGCGGCATTTGGCAACACAACTTGTTAGGTTGTATATCTGGTTAGAGAACAGTCATCTGATTATGAATTAGGAACATGATGATGCACATCGCGATAGTTCATCAATGCTACACAGATGCTTTTGACAGAGCAGTTCAACAATATCCAGTTGGTGACAGCTAGGTATCTGTTCAGTGTTGCTGTTCAAGTGCTGACACCCCGCACTGCAAAGTAGCAAATCAGATCTTGAGGTACCACAAGTGATCGTAATCAATTACTAATCATAAACTCCAACTTTCTAAAGTGCTACTCTAAAGCTGAGTGCAGGGCAACATCTCATTAGCGAGTACTGCTTCGAGCCAGAGGTTTTCGAAAGATGTCGAGGGAAGATCCGCATCCTGTTGCAAGAGAGCTTGGGGACAGGAGGTAGAAGACCCACCATTCAGACATTATCACCGGTTTATGAACTTGATATTGCTTTTGAGTTTTGATGCTGAATCGATTGAAATTGAGTCTACTGATTAGCTGGCAATAACCGACTGCAGAAGTATTTCTTTGAGGGAATACTCCGTGATCAATTCCAAAGTCAGCGTCTCTCCTTTAGACATATCACTGATTAACTTCAGAATATACGCTTCAATTAGTTCTTTATCTTGTTCTGTATTGTGGCATTTGTTGGCATAAGTCCATATCCCACCAACTGGAGTAGGCCTGATCGGTCGTAGTGAATAGCGGAGTATCACATCGCAATACTTCATTTTGTAATCCAGTTCAGTCGAGTATCGTTCCTCGCTGTATTCAAATTCATCGGCGTTGTCGGCTATTGTTGTCACGGGCTCTCCGTATTTCTGTCGATACACGTAGTTCTCGGTTACTACCCACGAATGGTCGGAAAACGAGTGAAAGTCGCATGTACTAATCGATCTCCCTTGATAGTCGAGGATGCGAACTGTAAGGAGAGGCCGTTTTTTGCGTAAATTTTCGAATCGCGTGTGACGGTCGCTGGGAATGATAGCATCCGCAAAAGGAGTCTCGTCGCTGGCTTCTAGTCTCACCTCAATTTTTAAGTTCCGATCGGTTCCGTTATAAACGTGTATAATATTATTATTATTACCCATAACATTAAATTAGGCCAACAGAAACTCTATCGCAGCGGTTAAGTTAGATGGCGATCGTATGAGGAAGCTTTATCAAACAATATTCGTTTAATTCAACAAATCGACGCAACTAGTTAAAGTTCTAGCAGAGACCAAATAAAAAGGTTAATAAAAGGTTACAGAAACAACATAAACCTACATACAGGAAATTCCCATCGATGGGTTTTTCCGATGGTTTTGTATGGAATCGAAAGTGTGGAAATCGCCACAACAAGTCAATAACCATTATTTTTTACGGCAGTCACTTGGCGGCGATAGGCGAGAGTGAAATTTAATATCTCCATTTTCGGTCATTTTGTAACATGATTTGTTAAGCACGTGCAGGGCTTTTTATGTTAATCCATGCCAATTTGCCTCCGATTGTGAAATATAACCATATAAACGAAGTCTTCGTTTAGGCTATAATTATGGGTAGGCCTATAATATTTCACAACCGGGGGTAAATTTGAGAAATTTCCGTCTTCTCCTTTGGACGCCTTAGGCCTACACAAAGAGTAAAATTATAATTAATAATTTTTAAATACATTGTAGGGCATAACGTAGCTTTGAAAAATTATTTCTATTATAAGTTATTATTTAGATGATTAGTATGAGAAAAAAATAATTATTAAGTCCAATTTTTATCCGAAATTTCATTGTCATTTTTAATGGTGAATCAATTCAACATTGCGTTAGGGCAGGGCCGCGTTAGGTAGGCTACTTAAGGCTAGCGCGGGCCCCGGTGCTGTGATTACCTTTTTAATGCCCCCTCTGACGACTACCGCGGTCCACCACGCACATATATAGGCCTATATTTATGTGGGGCGCAGTGGTGTAGGGTATGTTCTGTCACTTCTGTGCCTTGCAGCCGGAGGGTTGCAGGTTCGAATCCACGTACCTCAAGCCGCCGCGTAGCGGCGTAGGGACCCTGAGAAAGTCCTTCGCGCACAATTGGTCTGCAAAATAATTGCTTCTGCGCCGCCCAAGGCGTGAGCACTTCTGAGCTTGGGGCAACAGAAGGGCGATATCAAAGATCAGTTGTATTTATAAAATGCGGGCCCCTCAAAACTGCGGGCTCGGGTGCTGCAGCACCCTTAGCACCCCCCTTAATTCGGGCCTGGTGTTTTGTCTTTGTATCCATGTTTGTCTAGGCTACGTGTCTCTCATTTTTAAAGATTAGGTTTATGAATCCTTCCTTACTTGTTAAAGCAGTCATCTCGTGTTTATCTATAATGATGACCATTATTAGCGTCTAGGACATTACCCCCTGGACATTATAGGCCTACGTACCCCTGCCATTATCCCCGCCAATTACCCCGCCCCCGTAGGATATTATCCCCCTGCCATTACCCCCGGCATTTAGTATATTATTATAGAATATAATTATATACATAGGCTATATATTACTTGTCATATATTTATTATTTATTTATAATTTATAATATAATTTTATATTAATATATTTGTTAGCTTGTGTCTTGTGTGCCTGCACTTCTGCTTATATCACTCTGAAGTAGCTGACACAAATAAGTAGGCCTACACTTAAATTAATTTTGGGCCAGTAGGCTGCAGCACCGAGCCAGCATGATACTATAGGCAAATAAAATAATAAGTGTTAATTGGCTCAATAATATTAACTTGTTATTTAGTTTAATTTCAGATTACTGTTTATACAGCCTAATCTTTCCATCCCAGTGTCCCGTGATATTCTATCCCTCCCCCCCCTAAAGCATATACCCTGCAGTGGCGGCGCCAGCTATACAATTTCAGCAGGTCGCGTCAGGGTCATGAGAGTTATTCAGCAGGTCGAAGAAATTAATGTTTGAGATTGACGCATCAAGCAGCGTTACTTATATCTATATTATAAGGCGAAGTCTGTTTACGTTGTCCTTCCGTTTGTTTGTATGTTTCTTTGTCTGTTGTCTAAACTCTAAAGGCTCCGAAACGGAACGCTTTAGCGATTTACAAAATTTTACAAAACATTATTACGCTACGTCTAGCTCAACGCGACAATTTTCAGCTCGCAATTTTATTTAAACGCCGATATATGGACATTTTAAATTTCCAACTTTCAACGAGGCTATCTTATAATACCGGCCATAGTATGGCCATTTGTCCCACGTCACGCGGGCTAAATATGCAATCTTACGTCACGCGAGCTTAATTTTCAAATCAGGCGCTTTCGTTAAAAGACGCGGGTTGCTCCGAAAAATTACAATCGCAATAACGGCCGAGCTTCGTCTACTATTATATTTAGCCCGGGAAACAAATAATAGGGCTATATAAGGTAGAGATAACCCGTGCGGTACTATTTTCAACTCAGTTGCAGGTAATAAAATTCAAATAGGCCTACACGGGGGGAAACTATTTTCACCTCTAAATATCGTTCAGATATGTGGACATTTAAAATATTTGAAGCCCTTCAGCATATAGAGCAAGTAAGTAAGTAGCCTTTATTTGCAGCCGTTAAAAATTACGCGTGGGGAAAACCCGGGCAAAGCCGGGTAGAAACGTCTAGTATATATATATATATATATATATATATAATTATATATATATATATATATATATACATGCATATAATACGAAGAAATTATTATTGAACGCGTATTGCCCAATTGCTGTAGCATATTCAAATAAATTTAAAAGAATTCAGCATTAAAACGTTAAACTTTAGTTACTTTACTAGATTTGGAAGTAGGCCTACTGATGAGCTATTCAGAACATAATGAACATGTATGCCAATAAGACGCACGAGTCGCATTTCCCACTTTTTCAACATTTACAGAAACATCGTTTAAGTTAACTCTTGCAATTCGCTAGCATTATTATCGTTCAGAACTACACCAACGTCGGCATTCTGCTTAACGCGTTATCCGCCAGATATATTTCCGAAGAAATCTTCAATGCTGCAGCGCCTCATTGTTATTTATTCATTTCTTTGCTAATGTATAATTATAACGTTGATGCAATTCGTAATCAACTGAAAAGGCATCGACGCGAAAAGGTTATAGGCCTAATAGTTTCGCGAAGTAATCGACGACGCCCTATTGTATTAATTTCCACTAATTTTTGAGGTAACGGCGGCAAAGACTAGGCTATAACTTAATAAGCATTTCAATTTTATAGTTTACAACATAGACTTCTGTTGACATAAACGTAAAAATGTCGTTTAGATCTAATAATTGCAATAGTAATCCTATGGGACAGATGTTGATGTTTGAAATGAAAAGAAGATATTAAAAATTCCAAAGAATTTTAGGCAGGTCATTAAGCAGGTCGGGAGCAAAATAGGCAGGTCAAATGACCTGCTGCGACCTGCTGTAGCGCCGCCACTGATACCCTGGATGGAATAAACCGGTGTAGTCCCGTGTAGAGTATCCGGGAGGATAAACCATGCTGGCTCGGTGGTGCACACTACTGGTCCAAAATTAATTTAAGTGTAGGCCTACTTATTTGTGTCAGCTACTTCAGAGTGATATAAACAGAAGTGCAGGCACACAAGATACAAGCTAACAAATATATTAATATAATTTATATATATAAATAATAAATATAATACATGCAAAATACATGTATATATATAGACTATGTATACTAAATACCGGGGTAATGGCAGCCTGGGATAATATCCTACGGTTTACGTTCAAAACCGCGATCACAAAACAGCGATCGTCAAAACCGCGATCACAAAATAGCGATGCACAAAACAGCGACTGCATAAAATAGCGATCATCAAAACAGCGATTTCACCGATTTATTATAGAAAGCTTTAAATGTATCACGAAGTATACATAATTATAACAAAATGAATAAAGTTAAGTTTGAAGACTTAAATTATGTCCACTATGGCACTAATCGACCTATATTGCTTTTTATGTTGTCTGCAGTTAGGCTATAGATTCTTCGAGATGGATTTGGTATTTGTCCTGCTATATACTTAACTACAGCATGTTAATTCAATAAAAAATAATCCTCCAGTTTAGGTCCCAAAATTATTTTGCATTCGAATATTTTGATATTGTCAATTTAAAATGGAAGCTGGATTGATTAAAAATTTCTTTACCTAAATGGAAGCTGGATTGACATGAACTATTGTGTAAATGGAAGCTGGATTGACGAAAATAATTGTTTTACCTAACTGAAAGCCGTATTGATGAAAATATTTCTTTCATGAAATCGAAGCGGGATTGATGAAAATAATTGTTTTCGTAAATGAAAGCTGGATTGACATGAATAATTGCATAAATGGAAGCTGTATTGCGTAAAATAATTGCGCAAATGGAAGCTGAATTGACGAAAATAGTTTACCGTGAAACTAGAAGTTTTATTGATTAGAATAATTCTTTGCTTAAATAGAAGTGGGATTGATGAAAAGAATTCGTGCTAAATAGAAGTCGGATTGATGAAAAGATCAACTGCAGTTGAAATGGATACCAATGCAAAATGATTTGGGGACCTAACTTGTAGAATTACCCAATTAAGTTCGCAATCAGAACCAATCAACGCACATTAAATAAGTCAATCTTCGAATTTAATCGCTGTTTTGATGATCGCTATTTTATGCAGTCGCTGTTTTGTGCATCGCTATTTTGTGATCGCGGTTTTGACGATCGCTGTTTTGTGATCGCGGTTTTGAACGTAGCCTAGACCTATCCTACGGGGGGTAATGGCAGGGGTAATATCCTACGGGGGTAATGGTAGGGGTAATGTCCTGCTCCCCATTATTATAGGCGCTTTTAACAATACTAGCAAACCAAGGCCATAGCCAGGATTTTGTTTCGTCGGGGCCTGGGGGGGGGTGTTTACTCGTCATTGAGTTCACCGACTAAGGGGTTTGTGTTAGTAAATGCATTATTTAATTTTTACATTATTTAATTTCGGGTGGTGTTGAAACACCCCCCATACGGCCTTAATTGTAGCAGACTTAGGCCTTAAAAGTGAACGCTGGAACAAGCACTATACCGCGTCCATCTGGCGATTAACTCCGACATCAGATGCCTTCAGCCCCACAAAACTCTCCTACTGTTCTTATTCCGGTAGTGCCAGTCACAAGCCTGGAAAAATGAGGAGGGCGACGTCAACAGCCCTGGCCGCCATAATTAAGATATCGTTAAACATTGGACACTACTACTCAGTCGGGTAGTCCAACAAGAACCTTTGACCCTGATTCGAACCCATGCATATAATTATTCTATAACTTATTCTTGGTGACTGAGGCAATTGCGCGCAAATAAGTTACCCTGGGTCGTCATGCATTGTTTGCTCAGAAGTCTCTGACTAAAAATCGTTAGATAAGGGTCGTCCATTAATTAAGACAACAAATTTTAGGCAGTTTGAACCTCT
>JACEVL010001922.1:0-23121 GCA_020284085.1 Aporrectodea caliginosa
TTGATGTTAATTTTCCGAGGCTAACAGAGAAGAGCAGTTCCTCAAGCTGGCATTGAGGCAGCCATGAGTATGAAGTATTAGCGACTTCATTTGCTTAGCCTTGGCTTATGTGGACGGATGGCAACCCTCTCCTGCGCCCCCTGATCGTTCAACTTATAGTGTATGTCAGTGTACTCGCTACAGCTGTGTTGGCTAGCCGCTAGGGAGTAAACAAAGACATATTATATCGAATATAGATTGAAAGTGATAGATTGACCGATTGACTAAAAACTTACATTGATTAACGGATCAAATGACTGAATGACTAATTGACTGACTGACTTACTGACTGATTAACTGACTGACTTACTGACTTATTAACTGACTGGCTTACTGACTGACTGACTGAACTGACTGACTGACTGACTGACTGACTGACTGACTGACTGACTGACTGACTGACTGACTGACTGACTGACTGGCTAATCTTCTAACTGACAGACGGATATATACACCGACCGATAGATTAAATTGACTGAATATCTATTAATCGTCCGTCTCAACGTAATATGTCTCACTTCGTTTGTGTGTCTGCGTCTGCGTGTGTGTCTGCGTGCGTGTGTGTGGGTGTTTCTATCTGCCTTGTTTCTGTCCATGAGCAACAAGATGAATGTATACATTACATACACATTATCTGTATAGTATACGACTATACGTAATATACGTAACATATCGTATGATATCGACATAGGCCTATATGCATCTATCTGCATATGATTATGTGTATACGTTCAAATAATTATGTACATTTAATTATACATACAACTATACGTATACGCATAACATATACATGTTTATGCATATAAGTATGCATGATTGGTTGCATATAAGTATGCATGATTCCTAGCACTATTTGATGTGAGCGCCGCCTTTGATACCGTTGATCACGGTATCCTTCTTATGCGCCTTTCTGCCTCTTTTGGTCTTTCTGGAAACCTTCTTGACTGGCTTGCTTCCTTCCTCCATGACCGTTCTTTCTCTGTCGTCCACGGGTCTACCAGGACTCCATGGGTTCCTGCTCCGTATGGACTGCCACAGGGTTCTGTGCTGGGTCCTCTTCTATACATTATCAATACTGCTGATCTTGGTCCTCTCTTAGCCGCACTTTCTATGCTGAGCCAGTCTTATGCGGATGACCTGCAGGCGTATTTGCACTGTCCTGCGTCAGCAGCCATTACCGCAGTCCGGTCCATGAACCGGGCAATGGAGGCTCTGGAGGCCTGGATGTCCTCCAATCGGCTACAGCTGAAACTCTTCTAAAACCCAGCTTATTTGGCTTGGCACGCGCCAGCAGCTTGCCAAGATTGACCTGGAGGCCCTTGCCCAGGAGTTTCCGCAGTTTACCTTCTCATCCTCTGTCCGGGACCTTGGTGTCACTTTGGACCAAGAACTAACCTTCACGCGGCATATAAACCTACTATGCCGCGCTTGCTACTACCAGCTGCGTCAGCTTAGAGTGGTCTTCCGTTCTTTAACCTCTAATGCTGCCTTAACGCTTATCCACTCTTTTATTGTTTCTCGCCTTGATTACTGCAGCGCCCTCTATGTGGGTCTTCCGGCGGCTCGGGTTGGGTGCTTGGTTCGGGTCATGCGAGCGGCGGCACGCCTCATTGGCCGCATCACAAGATTCGGCCATGTTAGTGATTACATGCGGGATGTCTTGCATTGGCTCCCTTTCCCGCAGCGGATAACTTACCGGATCTCCGCCTTGGTCTGGCGCTGCCTCGCGGGTGTGGCCCCTGTTTACTTACAGGAGCTGTGCTGCTCCACCCTGAGCGTCCAGCGCCGTGGTTCTCTTCGCTCCTCTAAGCAGGTTGAGCTTCTTGTTCCCCGGTCACGGACCTCTATTATGCAGCGCCGTGCCTTTTCTGTTGCTGGCCCTGCAATCTGGAATGAGCTCCCTGTGGATCTACGTCTAATGCATAGAGCCCTTGCGGCCACATTCTTCTCTAACCTGAAGACTGTTCTCTTTAGCCGGGGTTGAGTCGGGAGCGCTTCTGAGTAGATAATCTTGAAGGGGCGCTATATAAATCTCTGAAATGAATGAATGGATTGCATATATAATGTTAATATGTATACACGCATATGTTTTGTGGCATCCTTTATGACACGATGTCAGGGCCATCCTATTCTAGGACCCGTGTATGTACATATAAAATAAATGTACACGCATATGAGCATACACGTATATGTTCTTATACATGCCATATTACACACACACACACACCAGGGCTTAAAGTGTGCATGGACGGTCATGGACGGCGTCCAGGCACTTATTTTCAAGGCTGGACGCCGTCCTGCCACTTATTAGGCAGCACCGCCTGGACGCCGTCCATGTCAGTCATCAGTTTGCTTTCTCAAGCCAAGAAAAGAGAAAGCAAACTGATGACAGACAGTATACGAAAATGAACTTAATCCATCAGAAACTTAAAATACGTCAACATCCTATCAGAAACGGAATCAAAGACGAGAAAAGAGAAAGAAAACTTATGAGAACATTACAATAAAATGAACTGAAATACACCTAAAACTTAAAGACGTCAACAGCCTTGTAGCTATAGGATGTCGTTAATATTGGATTATTAATAATAACGCCGTCCATGCAGCGTCCATGCAACAGTGTAATTCCTCTACGTCACTTTCAACAGCATTTAATTTCTTTAAAGATTCCAATGAAATTTCATGTTGTCATTTTGATTTCTGAATGTGTTCTACCGTGTAAGTGTAACTTGTTTCTCCACCTCATTCCTGACTTGTACATTCTAGTTAACTTTTCATCAAATCGCACGTCATATACGCGCTTCCGGTTTTATCGTCTGAGTTTTCGTAGGCCCTAACAACTAGGGCCTAGTTTACGGTCTACCTGACTGTCACATGACTCACATCCACTGTGATTCTTGTCTTGACTGTTACATAATTGAATAAACTTATCACGTTAAATGACTTTAATACGCATTGATATACAATACGATACGATTCACCTAGACCAATAAAACACCCTATGTCCCAGTTTTACGTAATTCACCAGCTAGACCCAGAAACTTTTGAGAGACAACATACGACTTCATGATCATAATTATATTCGTTTATTGAGCATAGGCGCAACCACCCTATGGGACCCGTGGGACGCGTCCCCCAACTTTCGAACAGCAAAGGTCCCCCCCAGGTTTGAAAATTGTGAGGCAAACAAGAGCCCAAAATGCACTCCATTTGGTATCAAATGCTTAAAAATTTCGTCAGAGCTTTGGGGCTCCGCCCCAGACCCCGATGGGGTAACTTACGACACTCCCCCATACCCGCTATAGTCGTTAGGAGCTTCTTGCCTTCCGCGATCTCTCCCCTATGTACCATTAATGCCAGTATAGTACAAGGCTCTGACCTTGGACCTACTGATTTTTTCATAGCCATTTCTAGCCTTAAACCTAAATACAGTGAAAACCGTCTCACTAAATATGCCGACTTGCTGGTCCCTGCTTCCTGCATTGACAGTACTCTTTCTGAACTTGACCATATCTCTAAGTGGGCATCCATTAGGAATCTTAAATTAAACTATACCAAGACCAGAGAAATGGTTGTCAAACGATCGAGGTCCAAACCTATTGCCCTCCCTCCTTTCATACCTGGCATCGAGTGGCTCCAGGAGATGGTTATTTTGGGTGTCACCATCTCTGATCGGATTGGCTTTGGGGCACACATGGACAAAATATGCTGCAAAGCCCGACAATCCATGTTCGCACTATGTGTTTTGGTCGCCCACGGTCACCACGGTCAACGTCTCTTTTATTTGACGTTGTTAGCACTACTGTAATTACCCTCGCACGGCTACTTTCTGCCTCCTCTGTTTGGTGGGGATTTGCCACTGTATAGGGGAACATAAACGACTTAACGGTATTCTGAGAAAATTGACCTGTTCAGGCTTCCTCCCTGCCGATCTTCAAAGTTTTGGCAAACACTGTTCTGGAGCTTTTTCTACTCTTTTCCGTTAAATTTTCTTAAACCCTTGTCACTTCCAGTTTATTCATATAGGCCTAATGAAGTCACATTTTTCAAAGATCTAGATGGTTTAGGTATTTTTATATCGAAATTATCGGTGAAAAATTTGAGGTGAATTAAAGCCCAAAATGTACTCCATTTCGCATCATTATGCTCAAAATTGTGTCGGCTTCTGGGGCTCCGGGGGGAGCTTACGACGCTCCCCATACCCTCTAGTCGTTAGGGGCTTCGCGCCTTCGGCAATCGCAGCTTCGCGCCTTCGGCGCTCGCAATCCACCCTCCCCCACTCAGACATTCTAGTAGGTCCCCCCAACTTCTGGACCGTGGTTGCGCCCCTGTTATTGAGTTAACAACAGACAAAACGCTGTATACGGTATACAAAGAGAACAAAGGCAAGAAATACAGGTCAGAAGGAAGTAATGGCTTAATAAGAGTTGAAAATTGTCAATTGGAATTAAATGAATTGTTTCGTTAAATACAGAACACAGCCAGCTCCGCATGACGATGCCCTTGCCCTACCAGTCACATTTTTGTTCCGGAGAGCATTTTCTAGGCTTCGTCTCACAATAAATCACCTGAGGAAAACTGTGTGCCACAGGCCCACAGGATTGCAAACCCTACTGAGAATATCTGCTAACAAGGTAGCGGCATCGATCGGCTAGTATACAACTGGACAAAATGCATAGCCAATTTACAAAAACAGAAGAAAAAAAATATTTTTGAAAAAGATTTTGATTGCAAAAATTAACTAGACACTTCTGAAAGAGCCGAGGCCCAAAGGCGAAAGGTAAAGACGAAACCTGTTTTTTTTAAAATAAAACTTCGAAATTGTTGTGGTGTTAGTCTGGGAATCTGGATAAACCATGAAGTCTTCATAACTTTATCGTTAGGAAACTGCTGGAAAACAAGAGCTATAGCACGTGTTCCATTTGATAACAATTGCTACAAAATGCGTTGGCTTCTGGGGCTCCGCCCCAGACCCCGCGGAGGGAGCTCACGACGCTCCCTCAGACACCCTAGTCGCTAGGCACTCAGCACTCACGGCTTTGTGCCTTCGGCGCTTGCGATATGAGCACCTCAGGAAACATTTATAGTTGCACCTCTGATTGGAGGGAGAGGGGTTGAGGAGAGGGACGGGGAAGGGAGTAAGGAGGGGAGGCTGGGGAGAGGGGTTGGGAAAAGGGTATTGGTGGGAGGAGGGAGGGGAAAGGTAAGGGGCGTCCAGGCACTTCTTTTTTACACTTTACAGCACTGACACACACACACACACACACAAACACATATATATATATATATATATATATATATATATATATATATATATATATATATATATATAATTTAGGGTGCATCATATGCCCCAAAATATTTCAAAAGCGTTTGTCCCTATTTTATGTCTTTTCCTATTACTGAAAAGGCATGTTTACCAAAATTTTGCAATATTCTGACATACACTAGGTATCCCACCTAACAACTGAAGTTTTACAATAGCGAACCATTACGAGGATGTCATACATGTCAAACAAGTTACACTAGGGGTGTCCAGAAATATGATACATCGCAGAAAACACCCATATTCAAGTTTTTCCCATTACTCCATTCATTAGTTGTCTATAAATATTTTTATCAGAATTTTAAAATGTTATCCTGAGGTGGCTCAAAGCCCCCAAACATACCCTACTTAAATACCCAGGACTGAAGGCTTGGGACAAGGAAATTGGGTTCAATGTGAATTTACTCTTTTTATCAAAAAAAATTAACAAAGAGTCCGATTTGGACGAACTTTTGGAAATTTGTTTGACTTGACAAGAGCTACATCTGGCAAAAATGTAAACACCCATGTTAAGGTCATTCAAGGTCATTTCAAGGTCAGAATAAATGAAATCTAGCAAAAACGAAAAAAATGGCCAGATCTCGGCTAATAATCGTTGAAATCGACGAGTGTTTTCTCGTTTTTCTCGTCTTGATAAGGACTACTTGCTGCAAGAAACAAGGCTATTAAATGCAAGGCAATCCAAGGTTATTTTAAGGTCAGAAAGGTCAATTTGAGATAAAAATCAGAAGGAATGGCTTCGCTAATGTAAAACTTCAGTTGTTGGGTGGGATACCTAGTGTATGTCAGAATATTGCAAAATTTTGGTAAACATGCCTTTTCAGTAATAGGAAAAGAAATGAAATAGGGACAAACGCTTTTGAAATATTTTGGGGCATATGATGCACCCTAATATATATATATATATATATATACAAATTAATGCAGATCTTGACTGACTGTCGTGGGTTTGGACTGTGTTAAAGCTTTGAATAATTAAACCATGAGAAGCCATTTCGACGATTTACAGCGATTCGATTCTTCATGTCTGGACCCGCGACTCAGGCATCATCAGGCGGATCGATCGATATATCTATGCAATCGACCTACAGTAGCACCAATAGAATTCGCTAGCGAAAGCCTAAACATATGGTGGGTTAGGGCTGAACAAAACCAAGCGATAAACCTACCAGGGAATATTTAGACAGTCGGTGAGTCGGTCAGTTAGTCAGTCAGTCACTCAGTTGAGTAAGTCAGTCTGGCAGTCACTCACTCTGTAAGTGGGTAGGTGAGTAAACAATTGTGAAATTCAGTAAGTAAGTAAGTAAATAAGTAAATAAGTAAGTCAGTCAACCGGCCAAGAGAAACAAGCACAGGCTACAGCTGTTGAATGCAGTTGGAGCTGACGTTTTCCCGGTGGCTCCCATAGTTCCCTGGTCGCATTATTATGCCATTTGAGCGGGTGCTACGTCCATTGGGGCGTTAAACAACGCAGATCCTTACTCTCTTATCTCCAGCAGACATGGGTTGGTTGCCTTGAATATTTCTCTTTTGGCAGTCTTGTTAATTCGGGGGTGGAGGGGTGGGGCTGGAGATAGAGAACCTATGTGGGAGCTGACCATATAGAGTTGGGTTCGCGTCTCTCCATGGACTGGAGGAAAGATACGAGTGAGGGTTGATAGGAGATAGGGAAGATAGGATCTATGGCATGGAAGAGCTATCCACTCGAAGGCTTCCAATGCCTTCCATATCTCCTCGTAGTTTCGCTTCCTATGGCTTTTAACACTCCATTAGTTTCCACGTATCATTAGCATCACTTCTGTCTTCATACGTCCCTACACAAGTATGATTCGACCATCTGTCTGTCTGTCTGTCTGTCCTTCTGTCTGTCTGTCTGTCTGTTTGTCTGTCTGTCTGTTTGTCTGTCTGTCCGTCTGTTTTGCCTGTGCGTCCGTCTTCCCATCCATATTTCTGTCTGTACTTATCTATCTGTACTTAATTGTCTGTATGTCTGTACCTGTTTTTCTGTACTTGTCTGTCTGTACTTGTCTGTCTGTACTTGTCTGTCTATACTTGTCTGTCTGTCTGTACTTGTTTGTCTGTACTTGTCTGGCTGTACTTACCTGTCTGCATGTCTTGGGGGCCCGATAGCGCATTGGATAACATCTAGCACAGAAAGCGAGAGGTACCGAGTTCGAGCCCCGTAGGGTAGACATGCTTTGTAGGCTGCTATTAGCGCCGTGCATTGCAGGCTGTCTGCTCTGTTAGTAGTTAAGATTTATGTCTTCTGTCATTTGTGTTCTTGTGAATTGTTTCAATTGCATAATTGTACACTGTAACCGGTTGCGGTTTGTCAACCGGATTGTTTGAATAAACGAAAATATATATATTGTGTGTATGGGAGGGTGACTGTTTGTCTGCAACATTGGCCATCGTTATTCCTCCGCCTGTTTGCTTACATCTTCTTATCTTCTGTTGCTCTGTCTGTCTCACTGTCTGTCTGTCCGTTCGTCTGTCTCTGTCGTTCTCGTAAACTCTGCATTTCTTCAACACTCATAGAAAATTAGTTGAGGAAATCAACTTATTCACTAATTCAGCGTCTCGCAATCAACACAAAGTCCACGAGGTAGATGCTCTGTAAACTCTGTTTGCCTTCCTGCCTGCTTGCCTGCCCCGCTGCCTGCCCTGCTGTTTGACTGCCTAATGCCTATCTCCTTGCCTGCCTGCCTGGGTATAATAATTATACGGAGAATATCACTAAAATTGCAAAAACGCCATAAAATGTTAGGAGACACTAAAACTTAATGGAGCAATGTTTTCTTCACGTCTTCACAACTCATTGACCCTTCGGACCGAACGTGATTGCTGACGATTTCTTGGCATGACAGTCATTATCTGCTGCAATATTTGAAGACAGGTAAGTCAGGACTACGTTCGTTGTCACAATGCACACATTAATTAGTAGGTAAGATAGAGAAAGTTCAGTTAAGGGCAGCTGTTCCGGCGAAATCTAATAGCCGTTTCCACTCTGATTACACCTGCGACCGAAACAGAAACAAACACTTTTTCCTAATTGTTTCATCCGTTTAATTATTGTCTCTCACACACGGCCACTGTCTAAATAATTACTTAATCATTGATAATCTGCGGTCAATGCCTAAATGCTTAATTAAGTATGCATCATTTGCTGTAAATACTAAAATGTTGACTTAGATACAGCGTAGATATAGCCTAAGCATCATATTTGGTCAATTTTTCCTATACTAATACAGTCTGTATCATCTGCCGTCATTTTCTAATGATTTCGATGAATAATTTCATGTTTTGCGAATGTTACTGACAGGATTTATGCATATTTGCACAGTTTGTGCTTTTAATATTGCTTTTAGCGCTGTAGAAAACTTGGAGTTTTATTTATTTCTCCCTTCGGCATAATAAAGAGCTGAAATTTGCATAAATCGCGATCAGTTTATGAATATTCCTTTAAAATTGCGTCACTTCCGGTCGCTTTCCAATTATTTCTTCTATCTTTGCATCATTTCCGGTCTGTCAGTGAGCAATGTTTCTTCTCTATTCGTGTCTGCATGCGTGTATGCCTGTGCATGTGTGTATGTATGTGTGTGTGTGCGTGTGTGTGTGTGCGTGTCGTGTGTGTGTGTGTGTGTGTGTGTGTGTGTGTGTGTGTGTGTGTGTGTGTGTGTGTGTGTGTGTGTGTGTGTGTGTGTGTGTGTGTGTGTGTGTGTGTGTGTGTGTGTGTGTGTGTGTGTGTGTGTGTGTGTGTGTGTGTGTGTGTGTGTGTGTGTGTGTGTGTGTGTGTGTGTGTGTGTGTGTGTGTGTGTGTGTGTGTGTGTGTGTGTGGGGAGGGGAAGTGTCACCCACGCCTGTCCTGACATTGATCGTCTTATCTCGAAGACTTTTCAGAACTTCATAAATTGATCATTTCAACCTGGCAGATGTGATTCTATCAACTCAACGGTAACACGGGTATAGTGCCGCTAATTTAGACATTTCTCAGAGGTTAATGGATGACAAACTTATTATGTCTACTTTGACTGCACCAACCGATTGTACGGATAAACAAGACTGTTTATCACGGGCATCTAACGTTAGCGACCTCTAAAGTCTAAACCTCTTCTGAGTCTTCTCCCCAGGCTGGAAACCAGATCAGATCGGACATGTGTGGAATAGGTTTTCGACTTTGCTAATGTAACTGTGATTTGACAACTATTAATAAATGTCAAGTTCAAAACCAGACAGAATATATGTAGGCTGTATATGCACATATAAATATATGTGCATGTGTATATGATCATGTGTATAAGTATATATGCGTATAATGTATAATATGTGTTTAAGTTTATTGTATAGGCCTATATATATGTTTGTTTATAATGCCCACACATTTCCGAAAGTTGTGTATTTGTATACATATTAAAATGGGTAGTTTCGAATAATTTTTTGATTTTTTGCTCAATTTTACCATTAGCCTTAACAAATAACAATAATGATAAAATATTGAAATTTTTCTGTTTGATTTGTGGGGGCCCCTCAAGTGTGGGGGCCCCTGTTCGGCCGAACATGTTGAACATGCCTTAATCCGCCTCTGGGTCCGTGGCAGTCCTTGCTCGGGAAACTATAGGAGATCAAGTCGATCCACAGACCGGAGACGGCGGGAAGAGACAGCAGACACAGGTTTGCGCATTAAGTCGCAAAGATATTTAGATGCTGCATCCTGTTGAGTTCTTAATATTAACAGCAGTACATTGTATTGGATACAGAGAGGCAATGGGAAGCCAGTGTAGGACATCAGTATATAATAATATGTTCGTTTATTGAAACAATCCGGTTGACAAACTGCAACCGGTTACAGTGTACAGTTATTCAATTGAAACAATTCACAAGAACACAAATGACTGAAGACATAAATCTTAACTACTAACAGAACAGACAGCCTGCAATACACGGCGCTAATAGCAGCCTACAAAGCATGTCCGCCCTACGGGACTCGAACTCGGTACCTCTCGCTCTCCATGCCAGTGTGTTATCCAATGCGCTATCGGCCCCCCCAAAGTAATGTAGGTAAAGATGTGGGACTAGCGAGGTAGACGAGTATGTATGTATGTATGTATGTATGTATGTATGTATGTATGTATGTATGTATGTATCCATGTATGCTTTTGTATATGTTGTACCAGTGGCGTAAATCACGGGGGCAGAGGGGGCTGTCCCCCAAGCTTTGGCCGGGCCAAAGCTGACCCCCAAAATGCAAATATCCGTCCCCAAAAATCATCCCTCACAGTTATGTACAGATTTTTGCCTTAGTGTTATACAATGTACAGCACAGTTATGAGGTTGTTGAAGCACAATAATATTGTTCTGTTATAGACATAATGTACGTAAGTGTAGTTGTTGTAACGTAGTCGGTTCTAATGTGGTGGGTACTGACATTTGAGTCTGCTGGTCTCACGCGTGTGGTTGACCGCAGCATAATTGAGGCCGGATGGCCCCCTGATTATGTTGAAGACGATCAGTCAGTTGAAGTCGTTTCTTCAAGAATTACGTTAAGACGAATCCAATCGCTTATTTATCTCTCTATTCCTCTATGTTACGTTCTTATAATCAGCTGCATTATATATATATATATATATATATATATATATATATATATATATATATATAGACGAGTCAGACGCCCGTATAGGCTTAGCTACCAATGCAGTTAAGAAGACCCTATTTGGCAGAGTATACAGACACCAACATTCGCCTACTCGTATAATTACCTTCGTTCATCTCTGGCTGTCGCTGTCTCTGTATCTACCTCTGTCTCTTGTTTTGTTTCTCTTTGTCTCTGTTGTTCCGACTATTTCGCGATCGTTCGGTCGGTCAGCGCTCAGCGGTCTGGTATTTCAGACAGACTGGCAGCTCTGTTGGGGGTGGGGGTGTTAGGGTTAGGCTCTGTGGGTGTATAAAATAGTCTGCCTCTGAGTGCATGCTTTACATCAACGTACTGGCGTTACATTAGTCAACCCTAGATGAGTATATATATAAGTAAGTATGTATGAATACTACAGGTACACCACGTGGACGTATGTAATTGATATGGCGTTTATTTCCTACAAGAACTCCACAAAAGCCCGAATAATATAGAGTTCGGTTGACGAGGAACGTAACTCAATACACAGTGGCTCATTCGGTAACGCGTTCGTATAACGATAGCAGGTTCCAGTATGCTGACAGGTGGCTGTGTCAAGACCTGCGGCAAGCTGTTTATACTTGATTATCCGTGTCATTAAGAAACTATAATATGGTACCAGCATCAGCTTGGAAGTAAACGGCAAATCCCATTGCAGCAACAACGACAACGTGAGTAATATTAATATCAATATGCGGTAAACAAAGACAACATCAATAGTGTATGAGGTCAGTCATTAAGTCTGGCTGGATCATTAAGAATAAAATAGCTCTCCGTTCGGTCATTGATTGAGTCCGATGCTAAGTGTATGGTCCAAGTCTCGTTAAGTCTCCATTTATTTTGCCCATTCGATGTAGTTGCAGTATTCATTAACCAGCAATCAAGAGACTGGATTTGAACTTCTCAGGCAGAGGAGAAAGATCTATATACATGCAAGCTGTCCAGTGCCCAGCGCAGCCTAACTGATCCGTTGTGCTTCTACAAGACTTCTCCAATGCATTATGAGTCTTAGATTTCACTTTAAGTGACTATCGACTGATTTTTCCTCGAGTACTACTATAATGGCGCTATAAAAGTCTAGAGTAGACAAGACTAGATCAGAGTAGACTAGACTGTATGGACTAAAGTACACTAAACTAAACTAGAATCTGTAAAACTAGATTAGATTAGATTAGTTGAGATGAGGTTAGGTTACCCTGGCTGCCATCGAAGTCTGCGGCTTCTCCAGAAGATTCCAGACCTTTTTCTTCCAGAGTCCGTACTTTCCTGGGCCAAACTCTTCCTCCTCGTGCACTTCCAGACTCTCGGCTTCCTTGCGCATCTCCTCGAAGACGTTTTCCTTGCGCTGGTGATACTTGTGCTGGCAGCACGGCTCCAGGTACAGTTCGTCCACTCCCCAGTACTGAAGGTCATCGGAGAAGGACAGGACACACATCTCTTCGACCAGATGGAGCTTTCCCGTTCGATAGAAGTTGAGGACGGACGAGAAAGACCTCGGATGTCGATCGAAGAAGAACTCCATTTCGTCGAGGTCGTAGTCGTCGCAGAGCTGCATCAGGGACTCGTGGCTCTGGCACTGACCGAGTCGACCGAGACGGGTGTGAGGCATCCGGTCGAGGGTCGACCACAGGACCTCGTGTCGGTCCCCGCCGACGTTCAGGATGGCGATGGGCGATAGTTCGCGGCACTGCTCCGTCGCGATCAGCTCTCGGCAGATGCCCGGAATCGTCAGACCGTCCGCCACGGACGGGTAACTGGAGCGTGAAGGGAAGAGGGGAGCGGCAAGAGACGGCGGAGGGGCTGGTAGCAGTCGACGCAGCCGTGACAGCGTTGGGCTGGGAGGAGGAGATTCTGAGGTAGATAGGATTGGACACGGCTGGGTGACGCCGGCGATGCCAAGTGGAATGCCGACACAGTCGAGTGAGTTGTCCTTTAGGAGGCGCTCCATAGATGCGAAGAGGAAGAGGAGGAGGAGGATGGAGAACGGTTGAGGAAAGAAGAAGAGGAAAGCAGATGAGAAGAGAGGATGCAAGGGCTACGGTCTGCAAAAGGACGAATAACCGAACATCTCTGCAAATATAATAATCATGAATAAGTTATCAGCTGCTGATGACGAGGAAAAGGAGGTTGACGGTGATAATAACGATTACTAATATTGATTATCATCATCTTTCTCGACGATTAACAAAGTTATCAACTGATTGGGCTTCGAACAAAACTACGAATCGTTCTATTCATAGAGTTGTACTAAATAACACTTTTACCATTCGGCCGAAACACAAAAAGAATTATATGAAGAATCAGAAGAAGAATTAGAGTCAGAATCAGAAGAAGAATCATAAGAGAAACCATAAGAATCTCTAGAAGAAGAAAGCGAAGAAAACGAAGCAGACATCCGGCGTTAAAAACTAAAAAGTCATTCTTCTTCATCTTCCTTACTCTCTTTCTCCTCTTCCTCTTCCTTTTCTTCTGTTTTTGTTTCTTTTCTGTTTCTGTTTCTTGTTCTTCTTCTTATGATTCTTGTTCCTCTTCCCTATGATGCTTGTTCTTTTTTACGATTCTTCTTGTTCTTCTTCTTCTTCTCCATGTTCATACTCCTTTATTGGTTCTTCTTCAACCAATCAACCAGTTAAGTGAATTAACCAGTCAGTCAATATTCGTTTACTCAAGAGATAGCTGACATAGCTGACATAGACACAACTATAGTAACATATTCGGTGGCCGGAGAATTTTCATAGTTATGATTAGAGTTGTTATATTAAGTGTTTTTCGGTAAGCATCTTATGGTTTTCAGTAAGAATCATTTCTTGTCCTGCTTCTTCCTCTTCCTCCTATACTTCCTCTTCATATGTTTCTTCTCATGATTGTTCTTCAGTTGAACGATGCTAATGAATTGCAGGAATTCCCCCAAACAGGATCAGAAACAACCAATTTCACGGCTAACAGGTCGATTAAAAATTCTGTCCACACAAATCGACCTGTCATAACCAGGAACCATTGATGGCCAAGATGAACAAGCCCCACAGGAACGTCCCTACCATCCCACTCCATCCCACTCCATCACTCCATCACGGCCTCTAGCTGCATCGCTTGGCCCAGCATCTGTACGCCTACAATTCGTGTCTGTTACTAGCAGTGCACAGACTGAGTCCGGTAATCAAAGAGTAGTCGCTGTGTAATGCAGCAAAACAAGAACTGACATCGTATGCTATTCGGACAAATAATATAGCGCCGCTTAAGAACGTCTCAAAAGCACTGCACATATAAATATCTAACTGATCTATTAATAATAATAATAATAATAATAATAATAATAATAATAATAATAATAATAATAATAATAATAATAATAATAATAATAACAACAACAACAACAACAACAACAGCAGCAGCAGCAGCAGCAGCAGCAACAACAACAACAACAACAACAATAATAATAATAATAATAATAATAATAATAATAATAATAACAATAATAAATACGACGATTTCTAGGGCGCTGCAACACAGCACATGCCGTTACAAGGGTGCCTTAACAAACATCAGCACACAACTACTTCTCAACGGGAGGACATAATAATTGTCGTTCACCAGGCCCTGCTAATTGTGTTGTCCCCACTCCATTCTTTCAAACCCAAATTCTACCCCTACTGCCACCGTGCAGACAGTATATGCCTCGGCCACATTAATTCCTCAGTGGCTACAGACAACAGCTGGCAACAGCTGTCGGGAACAACGCAGATGTATTGATAGACGCTGTCTTATTGAAGCCGAATAATCACGTGATTTCAACCACTTGATAAATTACGATAAGATCAAATTATTTCGTTTCAAATTTTAAAAATCCAACGTAATACAGAGTGATCCAATGATCGAATTTCATTCGAATGAATCTGTCTTATATTCAGCTTAACTGAAGAAATCAATTTGTAACATGTAATCTAATCAGATCTATGTATATTGAATTGTATTGTATTTGACCATTTCTATAGCGCTTCTCCCAGCGTAGTCCATTAAGAAGGGTTCCCATGCAATTCGATTCAGATGCAATTATAACCTTATCTAATTGTTATGTAGTCTGACCTAATCTAATATAATGTAATCTAATCTGAAGCCATACAGTGATGCCGGAATTCAATCGCAATTGAAATCGTCACTGATCTCCATTGAAAAGCAGAAAGCCATAAGAGTACAGATTAGGCTAATAAGAATCATTTCTTAACACATAATTAAATTAAGATAATCTTCGTTCTTTGTTTCCTAGAACAAGCGGAAACGATGGTAAGTCGAGAAAAGATCTAGAATTTTCCTGAAATAGATGCAATCATCAATTCACAATCAGGTTTTATAAGAAACTTCAAATATGGACAGATAAATTTAGTCGTTCGATTGATTAAACGTAGGGGAGACCGGGGTTGGTTGCAACAATTTTCATATTTTCATGTGCCATCTTTTTAGTTTTGGAACAACCTGAAAATTGTTTAGCCCATATATATCCTTTATATCTCAGCATCAAAACAAGCTATAGTGACGATCTCAGTGATCAAGGATGTAACCACAATAGCTAACTGAACAGAGGGCTTCAAAGTGTTGCAACCAACCCCGGGCCGGGGTTGGTTGCAACGACCCTGGGGGAAGGTTGCAACAGTATTGAAAGTAGTATAATTATTCAACGTAGGTTGCATTGCCTAGGGCAAACCGAGGCCTGCCTACATATAAAATTGTAATAGATTGAAGAACTTCAAAATTAAATCTGATCAAAAGCATCAGTCAAGATATTAAATTGTTTTGCTGCAATAATCGTCACGTAAAATGTCCGATATATTATAAATACTCGATAGGCGTATAGCCTCCATAGCAGGCTAGTCTACTTGAACTACTTCTACCTATTTAGGCTGCATTGCCTAATGTTCAAGATTTAATTAAAATTGTAGAGCTTTTTCAAGCCTTCAAATTGTACCCAAAAAAAAAAACGGGAGTGTTATTTGCCTACTGACTCGCTTATTGCCACCCATTATTAACGGACTAAAGTCCAGGGGTGTCAAACCTTTGTTAATGGTGGGCCAGTGGCAAAACTTTCCAGCAAGTGGCGGGCCAGGATGTCGAAGGTGCTTGAGAAAAACGGGGCTAAAGGTGTGGGAGGGGGCTTGGTGAACCCGTTCCCAAGAAAACATTTGCCAAACCAAATCTTAAATGGTGCATTTTAAACCATACAAACATTCAATTCAGCGAATAAAACATGTTGCAACCAACCCCGATTAAAATGTTGCAACCAACCCAGTAGCAATGCATAGACATTGTTATAGAAAATTTTTATTGACAGCGTTGGTTTTAAATGAAATGACTAAATGCATTTTCAAGCCCAATTCCTTGTTCAACTTATGGCACCAAACAACACTAAATCGCTTCAACACATTAAGCTACATTACGAAAAAACACAAAACCGAAAAATTTACTTTTGATGTCTGAAAATAAATTTTAACTTTTTTCGGTAGTTCAAATCAACTCCCTGCCAAGAAATTAAGTCACGTTGACCTAAAAAATATTCCTTACAAGGTAGGTGATTTGATTTTACGCTGCTGTTATTTAGCGCTTAACTAGCGATAGTGTTGCAACCAACACCTGTTGCATCTAACCCCGGTCTCCCCTACATGCAATTTCGCAACAACCCCCGTTCAGATTGCCCCAAATGAACTGATGACAGTGGACTACATGAAACTAATTACCAATTGGTGTCAATTTTCCAAAATTACTCGAAATCAAGAAAATCAGGATAATTTTAGAACTCTTATAATAGACTATGTTCTTCTAAAAAATATTATAATTCGCCATCAATTCAGTATCACGGAGTATAACCAGCGACTAATTCGAGGAGAGTTAAGACGGTAAATTTTGTCAACTGTGGTTTAAACCGTTTATTATTCCATATCGCCCCAGATCCCAGAAACCTTAACGTTCTGGTGTCCGGATGACATTACTTGTCGATAAATCATTATTGCTGTCTCTTAACGTACTTGTTTGGATCAGTGAGATAGCCATGTGTGCAACGCTTTGGTGAGGCACTCAAAAGGCGATATATTGAGTATTTCATACATACATACATACATACATAATACATACACACATACATACATACATACATACATACATACATACATACATACATAGCCTACATACATACATACATACATACATACATACATACATAGCCTACATACATACATACATACATACATACATACATACATACATACATACATACATACATACATATGCATACATACATACATACATACATGCATTATATCTGCATTTGTTTAGCGCCACAACTGCCTAATCATAAGGTATAAATCGACGACACTGAGCAATGTGTGAAGGACCTGCATGTTCAAGGTGCCTACACCGTTACAGACTGAGCAGCGGAGAATCGAACCCACACACTGTTGACACATGGCTCACAACCAATCGGCTACCTTGTGGCACAAAAGGCCAGGTACATGCGGTCGGCTAAAGGTGTACCACCGTCAAGCGGATTACGTGAGTTGAAACCAGAAGATTAC
The DNA here is from genome assembly GCA_020284085.1 of Aporrectodea caliginosa. Classification (NCBI taxonomy): domain Eukaryota; kingdom Metazoa; phylum Annelida; class Clitellata; order Crassiclitellata; family Lumbricidae; genus Aporrectodea; species Aporrectodea caliginosa. The sequence goes on from JACEVL010001922.1 coordinate 17,597, forward strand.
TTGTCATGTCTCACCTGTCTTTGGACATACGTCGATCGGGAACGGCGCAGTATCACGCTAACCGGTCATGATTAGCAGCCGCGCGCGGTATCACAGAAGCAGTAATATATACTCCTCCGTCGTATATAGACAGCCATCGGCAATCTCGACGACTTCTCTTTCTTGAAGTCTCTTCGCAGAATTCGTCGCCTGAATCACCCGCAGAGCAGCGCGCTGCACCCACTCTCCACCGACTGACCTCCCTAGCGCGCAAGTTTCCTTGGCAACGGAGACCGAACATGCATTATGACGTCACCGCAAACTGTGCGCCTGTAGGTGGCGCCACCGTGCGCGTAACTTCATCGCGACGTTTAGCCGAATTGCGGATATCTGGCGGCGACAGGATTATATAGCTCCAGATCTCCTCCAGTCGTCAATGGAAGAAGGCGCAGTGCGCGGAAGCCGGCCTATGTGTATTAAAGGCAGGCATATTGGCTCGGCTGTTATATCGGCGTGCTAATGACAGCCGCATGCAGAGCGTTCGCCCTCCTTCAACGTTTCTAGGCCTTGCGCGTGCGACATGGCGCGCGCTGAAGCCTATATCTGCATGGTCAGTGCGCTATTGAACAGGCGCAACTCATTGGCAGGAGGATAATTACACTGGGTTGTGTTATTATTACGGCTTATTTTGGGTTTGATCTGGCCGTGTTATCACTGAGACAAAGTTCGGTTAAGATTGTTGTTACTGTTATGGTGAAAGGCTGGATCAAGGGATTCAAGTTGCTTCATAGATCCATTCAATTTAAGTGCAGGCACACGCCTTTCTTTATGGACTGTATGGACCTTTGTCATGTCATTTACAATGAATTAATGGAGAGATCGTTCACACTGCTGCACTTTTGAATGCGCGCCAAAGCTACTTTAGGTTCCCGGGTACGGATCGTGTTAGCCGAAAATACAAATCTCTTATAATTATACGGTCAGGGTGGAGGTGTGAACCTGCTTTCTCGTGTAGAGAGATGCCTTGACGTACATGTATATCCAGTATAGTTAACCAGCTGCATGCAGGTCAACACCTATGGTTAACTAACTGATCTAAGCGAAAACGGAAGTTAAGGACGAAAAGGCTATCTGTAAAATAAGCAGAAGTTATCAGTATCGATCTGAATGTTAACAGCAAGTAAACCAATCTAAGAGACTGCAACGTGCTCCACTCGGTGCGATGTTACTTTTACTGCTTTTCCGAAGAATTGGGCGTTCGGTAACTCAATCGAAGGCGGCGAATGCGACTGAAGTGAAGCTCCTAGAAATAGATGCGTTGACCTGTGAGGCGTTGGAACATGTCAGCTTATTGATCTGGCCTGGCTTCTACCGGTCACGTGCCTTGGCAACGGCTGCTTCTGGCGACCGTTGCTAAGGCCATTGTTAGGTTCTGAAGAGGTTCCGAAACAGAGCGCCATAATTTTCCAGGTACATCAGTAGCCTATATTTCGCAAAAGCACCATAAGAGCACTTGTATTATAGTGCCGTTATGAGTTATATAAAGGGCGCTATACAAGTGCTCTGATACACACAAATATCACTGCTGAATGGACGTCACGCGCTTCTGAGTAGAGCCCCTTGAAGAGGCGCTATGTAAATTCTAAGATTGATTGATTGATTGATTGACGATGCTCTGATTCATGCTTACGTACATACTTATGTACATAAATGCATACATACATCAAAATGTGGTTAAAATAACCATTTCTCAGTGTTGATCTGTCTGTCTGTCTTTTACGCTATATTTTATCATTGTTTTCCGCATTTTTTTTACCTCGGCTCGCTCCACGTTTTCTTTAATTCTGTCGCTGCATTAGGTCTACTATATGTAGAACGATAACACCAGAGGTCTGAGAGGTGGTCAGATCCAAAAATTTTGATGTATGTAATAACTATAAACCTATACATGCATGCATACTTTGTAATAGGACTGCAGGCTGCAGCCTAATGGTTATTTATTATAGCCTACGTTTAATTTTGACATTATGATTTCTTATTTTAGTTACAAATGTTTACTTAATCAATACAAACAAGCAATATTAACTTAACATAGACTATAGTCACTATACAAACGGTTAAACAATGAATATTAGTGACATTGTAACGTAGGCCAACTGTTTTGACACCTTTAAATGGTGTCTCTCCAATTCTATCAGTTCTTTGTTTTCAACCGTATTGTACGTAATTCTGAATAGTCGTCACTCGTCAACGGCCTTTGATGTCATATGACGACGAATAAAAAAAATGGATGCATAAAGTATCAAATCAAATCAAATCATTTTTATTGACCTTCAAGAACAAAAATTGCCAGATTACAAGAAAACACACAAATTAGGGGTCTGCGGGTATACCCGTACCCGCGGGTTTACCCGTACCCGACCCGTACCCGCGGGTCGGGGGTACGGGTACGCATTTCACGGGTCGGGTCGGGTACGGGTAGGTTCGTCACGGGTACGGGTATACCCGGTTTTACCCGTGCCGACTTGAAGTTTTGGGGTTACAATGTCGCCGTTACATACAATAGTGAATCTTGCACCGTCAAAGACTTGCTTACTATTATAGGCTAACTGTCACGTCGAAAATCTAAGTCTGTACACTAGAGGTCTGCGGGTAAAACCGTAGGGTACCACGTTTTCTTGCACTGGCCTTTGAAACTGTAGTAGCACTGCTGACATGGTACATGGTCCTCTGTGAATTGTCTGATTATACCAACTTACTTACTTACTTACTATTCCTGCCCGCGCTTTGTTTGTTCTTCGGATCAGATGATCGAATTGAGCCCTGGACGCCAAAGCTCTAGCACTCTATTCGACATTTCAGCCCTGGCAGTCGATGAGTCAACATCACTTTCTTTCTTCTCAATCAGTCATGTTTCATAGCAATGTACTGTATTATAAACGACCTTGTCTGACCTTTCGTCTGATTTTTGTGCATGGTAGTAGACCTACCTAATCTCTACTTAGTAAGCTAGTTAAGTTTTTTTGTTTTATATTGTATATTGACTCAACAGTGTTGAGCAATTGTTTCAGTTTCACTTTCCTTTCCTTACTTTGTTTTCCTGTTTTTGACTCACATAGTTTCTTTTCTGTTCTTTTACTTTAACTTTCACTTGGTCACTGCAAGTATGTTTTCAATTATAATCTTTCTTTAAAGGCCACCATTAATTTTCTAATGTAATCTGTAATTTGGTGTCCCTAGTTAGCGGGATTCTTTATCCCTTTAGGGCCTCCTTTTTTGTAGCCGTGTTGAAATTTATATGTAAACCTGATGATTTTGTTTAATTTGGTTGCAAAATAAACATTTTGATTGATTGATTGATTGAAAGCGTTCTCTTAGACCCATTTCCAGTTATAACATCAGACCTCAAAGTAGGAAACTCCGCCGCGGCAATTGGTCTTTTACTTTACCATCTTTACCACTTGTCGTGCCAGTCCCAAGTCTGGTTAAGGAGGAGGGTTCCGCTTTTGTAACATCCTGGGTCCAGTTTTTACCTTGTTCTGTTGGGCTGCGGATGATAAAGGCCAGTCTACCAGGACCGTTGTTACGTTGTAGTCCGTACCAGACCCGTACTAAAAATTACTATCCGACCCTTCCCGTACCCGCAGCAGGACAATGGAGAACATTAATTTTACCCATCGCCGACAAATTACTGGCGTCAGGAATTGATGGTGACGATGATGATGACGACAACGACGACGATGATGATGATGATGATGATGATGATGGGTATAAATTAATGTTCTCCATTGTCCTGCTGCTGCTGTTACTACTACTACTACTACTACTACTACTACTACTACTACTACTACTACTACTACTACTACTACTACTACTACTACTACTACTACTACTACTACTACTACTACTACTACTACTACTACTACTACTACTACTACTACTACTACTACTACTAATACTACTACTACTACTACTACTACTACTACTACTACTACTACTACTACCACTACTACTACTACTACCACTACTACTACTACTACTACTACTACTACTACTACTACTACTACTACTATCATTATCATCAGCCTATTTATTATTATTACTACATGCTAAGTTGAGTTGTACACATGTATACATATACACATGTATCGTCTGCCCGTGCCTTTCGTGGACTTGGCATTTATTAATTGTTCTCAAATAACAGTTACAAAGAGACGCGTTCCATTAGAAAAGTCCCAGAGCTTTCCACATAATTTATGTCTGATATGCCATGGTTTCCAGTCCCGCGAGAAACAATCTTGTTTTCTTTACATGTTGGTGCAGTCCAATAGATATATTTCAAAGTTTGTCATTCATTACCTCTGAGAATTTGTTTTGAAACGATTAAGTTAGAGCTATTAGCCGTTTACGCTTAGCCGCATAGAATCACATCTGGAAATGAGAACGTCTGGAGTTCTAACAAGTCATCCGGGACGGTGGGACATGAGAGATACTAAGATTAATTTGAGGATGCCATGGCGTGTGTGGTCTTAGGGACTTAGCCATGGACACACACACACACACACACACACACACACACACACACACACGCACACACGCACGCACGCACGCACACACACACACATATAGGGCCTACATATCTATATATATATGAGGATTTCTTGCCATTGGCCAACGGGGTTAGACGGTTGATTTCTACAGTTAAACTCATGCAACAATTTTTGCTTCACCTTTTTGCCGTCGTAATATTTTAGGTTGGAAGATATTATTAATTTTGAGTTTTCTCATATTAAATTATGCATGGTGGATGACAAACTACGTCAAATGTAAGTAAATAAAGTGTACTATTACATTAATAATTATTAGTATTAGGCTAATAACGTGTGTGCCTGGCCCCACCTTCATATGCCGAGGCTAAGAAAATGAATTCGCTAACACTTTATACTCATGGCTGCCCCTGGGCTGACTTACTTCTCCTTCTAATCCTTCTTCTCGTCCTCCTCCTCCTTCTCGTCCTCCTCCTCCTTCTCCTCCTCCTCCTCCTTCTCATTCTTATTCTTCTTCCTCCTCCTCCTCTTCCTCCTCTTCCTCTAGTCTCTGTCTCTGTCTGTCTCTGTCTGTCTGTCTGTCTGTGCTTCAGTGTCTGCATCTCCATTTCTGTCACTGTCTCTGCTTTCATGCATGCATGTACATGTGTATATATTTATATATGTCAAAATGAAGTATAGACCTATCATATAATCAGAATAATGATTGATATTATGCTATTATGTATACATGTACATATGCACTTATGCACATAGAGATAATGTTTGTGTGTTTGTACGTATACATGTACATGTACATGGTGGCTTGCAGTGCGCTGGAAGAGACCTAGACTAATCGAGATCAGATCAAACACATCAGTCTGATTACACTCGATTGCACTGCATTATCTTCAATTCAATTGGATTGGACGATATCCTATCAGTGCATATATGTCTGTGTGATGATGAATGATGATGAAGATGAAGATGAAGATGAAGATGATGGTGATGGTGATGTTG
>JACEVL010001923.1:0-22015 GCA_020284085.1 Aporrectodea caliginosa
GGGAAAAACCCGGCTTTGTGCGAATTTTCCAAATTATCGGATCCTTTCGAAAAACCCAAAAGGGGACCCCAATTTTTTACCAAAAAAAGGCGCGAAAAAAATTTGGGGGATAATAAATTAAAAATTTTTACAAAAAAAGTAATTAAAATAAAACCCCGGGGCATCACAAAAAATTAAAGTAATGAATTTTAAAAAAATAGTGAATTAAAATTTCCAAATGGTCTTTAAAACCAATCATTCTTCAATTTAAAACTGTTTTTAAGACCAAGAATGTGTTCTCGCCCTGGGGGGTTGGGTTTGATTTAAAGGGGTTTAAAATTTTTGGGGAAATACCACAAAAAAGGCAAGAAGACTAAATTTAGGGCCTATCACCTTTTCGAAAATTAAACCCAAAATTTGTAAACTTTGAAAGGATTGGGTTGGCCTTAATTTTAGGGGGTTAAAAATCCAGGAATTTTAAAAAAGATGGGGTTGGTTTCGAAAATTTCCCCCTGCTTGGGTTGCCAAATCAAACTTTTGGTTGGGTTGGCCAAAGGTTCTTTGGAATTTAAACGGGGCTTAAAGATGGGTTGGGGAAACTTCCAAAAATTTTCGGAATAAAAGGGCGGTCTAAATTTTCCGGGTTTTGGCAGGGGTACCATGGGGTTGGAAATTAAGGGTTTGGGTAGGTTCCTTTTAAAAAATTTTCATTTTAAATTTACAGGGGTTTCATTGGGTTGCGTTGGGTTAAACAAATTTTTCGAGGGGTTTTTCTTTTTAATGGGTTGGTTTTTGATATTTTTTGGGTTTTTAAATAAAATTTTCCAAAAAGGGTTTTTTGGGTTCCGGGGTTAGTGGGGGCAATTGGCTTTTTCCCAAAGGGTTGGACCGTTTTCCTTGGGGGTTCCCCGAAAATTTAACCCGGGGGAATTAACCAAATGGTTTGGCATGTTTTTAAAAGGGGGGACACCGGTTTGTTGGGTTGACGTTAAGGTTAAAAAACTGTTGGGGGGTTTTTTTTCCAATGGAGGGTCTTATGGTTTTAAATTAATTTTTTTTTGATAAAGTACCAAACGGGTTTTCCCGGGAAATTAAGGCAAAACTTTTACCCAACGCGGTAGTTATTTGTTCTCCGTCTAATTATAATGCGGGTTTCCCTGGCTTATTTTTAAAAAAAATTTTCCGGATGACTTTTAAAAGGTAAAGGTTTTTTTACGACCTTTTACTCCCCCATCGAATTAAGGGAAAATTTAAAGCCTTGGGAAAGGCCCCTTTTCATCGGCGTTGGGCTGGGTTTGGGGCCAAAAGGAAAACGTCCTTCCCCAAAATAAGCGGTTGTTTCCTTTGCCCTTTATTTTTTTTTTTTTTTTTCCAGGTGTTGCTTTTTCCCCCGGTTTTAAAAAATTTTTCCAATTTTCAATAAAAAATTTGGGGGTTGGTAAAAATTGCCCCCTTTAAATACGGCGGGGGGGTACATGGGGCCAAAAGGAAAATTTTTCAAAACCCCAACGCAGTTTTGCCCCGACCAAAAGAGATTTTTCAATATCTCAACTTCTAGTTCACTTAGAATCGTGATCCTGGTGTCTAAACATACATACTTATGGGCAAGGATTCCAATAAAACCAATTGCAAACACTTATCTACACGAAATTGGCAGCCATTTTCCAAAATGGCCGACCAAAAGAGATTTTTCAATATCTCAACTTCTAGTTCACTTAGAATCGTGATCCTGGTGTCTAAACATACATACTTGGGGCAAGAATTCTAATAGAACTAATTGCAAACACTTATCTACACGAAATTGCCAGCCATTTTCCAAAATGGCCGACCAAAAGAGATTTTTTCCAATAACTCATCTTCTAATTCACTTAGAATAACGATCTATTATTATTATTATTATTATTATTATTATTATTGGTGTCTAAACTGTCATATTTAGGGGCAAGGATTCAAATAGTACTAATTGCAAGCACTTGTACCCCCCCTTTTGAAAACTCAGCTGTCATAAGCACAGTATATTCCTAGCTATGCCAATTTATTTCACCATAATACTTATGAAACTTCGTAGTGTGTTCAAATTCAGGTGGAAATAACACAAATGATGGTATATCAGCAATTCAGCATGCTATTAATGTTCTGATAAATGTATATTGAACAATATTACAGTTAGTCCACATTTTAGAAACCAGTTTCCAGAGAAAGTACTGCCCAAGATCATCCAAGTCATTCACGGTCACATAGGCCTCTACACAGACAGAGACCAGTACACTGTAGTGCAGCTTTCACACATTTGCACTGTCCCTTGCAGCCCTTCTCGCAGCCACATCTGAGCAGTTCACGACAGGCATGAGAAGCTTCAGGGAGCGTTGTCCACTTCACTTCCCAGCCTCCTTCGATCGTTTGCAGCCACCCCCATTCGCCAGGACAAGGTAGCTTGGGAACAGCCACGAACATCTGTGCCCAGACATGACCTGCCTGGTAGGCAGCTCTCTTTGTGTGTTCCACAAGTGCAGCTTGAGTTGGTGGAAGGCCATCCATTGGTCTGCCTTTCTGTGAGAACAGCTGCTTCCGTGCCTCATTCACTTTCTCCTCACTGCTCGCACGGTCATACAGAAGAACTACAAAGCGCTCCAGTACATCGAGCTGACCCTCAACAGAGCTGGGAGTTGATGCTAAGGTACAGAAGGCTGAGGTTACGTCGTTGAATGTCTTCCAAATGTCCCACACAGTCCTTTTTCCGCGACCAGCAAAGGATGATACTGTGTCACATCCGCTAAATGCGTGTAGGAAGGGCAAAGCCACACATTTCTCTGGACCGAGAGCACGTGCCATCTCATGGGTTGGTAGGTACCTGAAGCTTTTTCCGGAGGCAAAACCAACCCACAGTTCATCAATGCTGAGCTGCTGAACTGCTGCTATGGCTAACACCAACACGTCAGAATCAACAGTGCGGATCATTACTTTACGATAGCCGTGTTTGGCAGCATCTGAGACGTGCAGGAAAATCCTTGTATCGGCTTCCTCCTGAGTACAAGGAGCAAGTCCAGTTGTGTCCCTTGGCTGAGTACAGAGCACGTCCTTGTGGTATGTGGCGATGATCTGTCTTTCTGTGTCTGTTTTAAGTTTCGCTATTTGCTGGCTCAAAAAACAAAACAACTCTGACTTGTTTTCGTCGTTTCTTAGAAATTCCTGCCAGTTTCTAGGTAGGGCATTGGAAGATTCCACTCGCCTTCGGCTTCCCTTACCCCTCACACTGCGTGTGTATGTCTTCAAGCTGCCATGCACATATTCATCCCATACCACATCGACCCTGTGAACATGCTCTAGCTGTCTTGTGATGTATGGCAAGAAGATATGGGAGGCATAATCTGAGAAAGTGGATGCAGTGCCAGGCTTGAGCATGTTTACTATGACTGCTCCATCCAGGATAACAGCATCAACACTAGGTACGCCCAGTGAAGGGCCTGTGTGGATATCTGGAATGGCGTCATCTGTTGAAGTGGGAACCAGCTCTTCTAGGCAGCTCACAATGTCTGACTTAGTTCCTAGCCGCAATTTGCCCATATTCGAGAGTGATGGTGGGCATGCTTGATTCTCGTGTGCAAAGAATTCGTCAAGGTCTCCTTCACGTGTCTGACAGGAGATGTACAGCCTGGAGAAAAGTGAACAGTCACTCTTCACAGATGACAGCTGGTGCTTTGCTCTTGACTTGTCCCGTACAGGTGGACGACTGAAGAGAGGGAAGTTGTTTCGTTTGATTGGGTCATTGACAGGTCGTGATTGGTTAACAAGACGTTCGTTGACAAATGCTTCGTACTGTTTTTGTCCAGTTTTACCAATGTTGCGCATTGTGTTGATCACTGCAGGATCAGCCAGATCTCTGCTGTCCAGGACAAGTAGGTCGTTGCTGTCGTCAATGAATGGGTTTCCCATCTCCTCGATCACATTGCTGAGAGCCTTCACCTGGTTGAAAAATGTTGCCTGCGTGCTTTTTGTCTGCTCATGATGTCGAAGATCAGATTCCATGTTTGGTTTCTGAATCGATGCCTGGAACTCTTCGATGAGACGGGCCATCTCTGGTCCAGACACCATCCATCGTAGTAGAGCTTGCGGGTTCTGTGTGAGGCCTACAGCACCGCCATCATCCTTCACACAGGCGTTGTTCTGCTCATGGGCTTGGTCTATGGCGATATTGGAGAATGCACGCCTCGTCTTCTTTACAGTGAAGTTGCCACGCAGAAATTCTGCGTACACAGCAGGATGCTTCCCTGCTAGACTAACCATGTCACGGAGGTGGATTGGTATCCATCTAGCGTAATGCGTGTGGTCAAGTGAGAAGAACCAGGGCACGAGCTGTGACAACGAATCTATGTAGAGCTCGAAATCACCCTTTCTCAGTGATCGCACAAAAATCATCACCTGAAGTTCCAGTTGTAGAATAGTGAACCAGAAGTTAAACTGTGGGCTGACTTTGGCCCTATCATCACACCAGGCTTCGAGGTTCTTCAGACTTTCCGCATCTACATGGTTGCTGCTGTACTCAGTGTAGGCTTTGTGGAGTAGGATATGCAGGCTTGACGCGGTAACCTGATGAGCATGCCGGGTGCGCGTCACATGAGACACCTTTAGGTATGATTCTGCTGTGCCTGAAGAGGCCACGTTTGCCTGTGTGAGTGCACCCGTCCATCCGCTGCTGTCGAGCAGGTCACCGAGCACTTTGAGAGCATTCATTTCTATGTGCAGGCCTCCGAACATCACTATCAGTTTGTCTTCTCCATATAGGCCTGGCCAGGTCCACTGAATTTGCTTGCAAATTGTATACAGAGGTTGATCTGCAGCGATGATTGGAATTTGTCCAGGATTAAGAATGTCTACTGCAGTCTTCACGATGTCCATTCCGTGGCGAATCATGGCTACTGACTTTGCATCTTCATAAAACAGAGGCAGCAGGCAACTCAGAGACGTGCTGCAGTCCCTTGATTCGTCGTCTTGATTACAGCTGGCATGGTATGCTGCCCAAGACAGATTTTCATCGTCAGCCAGTTTATCCATGTTCATTACATGTCTCACATGGTCCAGCCATCTGTAAATGAAGTCAACAAGCATTTAACAGATTCAGTAAGCTACGGCAGCTTGTTAATTTTGCTTTGTCACACTTATTGGCTTCCTGTTCAGCAAAGAATTCGTTTCAAACTGAGGCTCATAGTTTATAAAACTGTAAACTCTGGCCAACCACAACATTTAAAATCAGTTCTTATTCCCCAGACTTAACATTAATCATCTGATCATCTTTGTCTGGTCATACAGAAATAAAGAACTGTTCTTCGGAAAAGCTTTTTCAGTTGCTGGACCTGATCTTTTGGATGTTGACCTGATTACGGCTTAGCTTTAGTTTGTCATCGGTTGATGCCTTGTGCATTAGACACCGGAGCAATAGAAATCTACTAATTACAATTACAATTGCATCATACCTAACAATTGATGTACATCATAACTAAAATTAAATTGCAAAACAACCCCAAAACAGTTGCAAAATGCTAGTAAGATGACGATATGTACCTTTGTTCTGTCTGCATGGCCTCAGGGATGAGCTTGCAATCTGATTTGTTGGGTCCGTCCAGCTTGGGAGGCACTGGATCTTTCTTACTCAGAGTAACTGGTGGCACTTCGGTGTATGTCTGCGGCAGTTTGTCCAAACCTTTCTTGGACACTCTGGTATGGCTGTTGTACAAAGCTGTCATGGTGTAGCGCTCCAATCCACTTGCCTCATGTCTGGGATGCTGAAATAGGGATATGCCTGTACCATGGAATGAGTCCTTAGTCTAAGTGAACTAGAAGTTGAGATATTGAAAAATCTCTTTTGGTCGGCCATTTTGGAAAATGGCTGCCAATCTCGTATAGATAAGTGTTTGTAATTAGTTCTGTTGGAATCCTTGTCCATAAATATGTATACTTAGACATCAAGATCACGATTCTAAGTGAACTAGAAGTTGAGATATTGAAAAATCTCTTTTGGTCGGCCATTTTGGAAAATGGCTGCCAATTTCGTGTAGATAAGTGTTTGCAATTGGTTTTATTGGAATCCTTGCCCATAAGTATGTATGTTTAGACACCAGGATTACGATTCTAAGTGAACTAGAAGCTGAGATATTGAAAAACCTCAACTTCGGTCGGCCATTTTGAAAAATGGCTGCCATTGGGGCCAGGGAGCAAATCTGCGATGGCCCTATAGCCAAAAATTTTTCTCATGGTATGTTGCTACCATGTACCAAATTTCATGCTTCTGTCATTAAGTGAACAATTCTGCCATATTTTGCACCAGGCCGCCCCACTACAAATGGAAATGGTAATTGCAATTTTATATATAGCGCCACTTCAAAAGAGAATTGTCAGACTGAGGCGCTCGTTATTTTAGTCAATGGTAATATTTTAGTCCGGGTTTTGTTGTAAACATGGTATAGGGGCGGGGGGCCCGTGGCGCATTGGATAAAATCTGGCACTGAGACCGAGAGGTACCGAGTTCGAGCCCGTTGGGCGGATATGCTTTGTAGGCTGCTATTAGCGCCGTTGTATTGCAAGCTGTCTGTTCTGTTAGTAGTTAAGATTTCAATTGCATAACTTGTAAATGTACAGCACAGTGCGTTTGTCAGGCGCTTATTAAAGAAAAGATTATTATTATTATTATTATTATTATTATTATTATTATTATTATTATTATTATTATTATTATTATTATTATTATTATTATTATAAAATCAGAGTTCTTAAAATCATGGTTCTTAAATCATGGTTCTAGGGCCTCATCGAACCCAGGCACGCGATAGCGTTAAACCGCTGGATTGTAACTGAAATCTTTTGGAACAGGAAGAAAGTTTCTTGAAGATCTTCCGTTGTTCTTGTCAATCGTCGGCCGAGTTATTATTATTATTATTATTATTATTATTATTATTATTATTATTATTATTATTATTATTATTATTATTATTATTATTATTATTATTATTATCTGGACGACTTGATTTGACCCTCTGACTCGATGCAGCGCTCATGAATGACCTGCTCTGAGATTTTAATTAACGCTTTAGAAATCGTGATTACGATTACAAAGTTCAACCTTTTTGTCCTCCCTTTCATATTTCTGTCTCTGTAGGACCTAATTCATTTCGTTCACTCTCGAAATTTTCCTCCATACTCCCATGCGCACTTCATCCTGCAATCTGCTGTCGTCAGTGAAGGGCTAACGTCCTCTTCCTCCTCCTCCTCTTCCTTCTCCTCCGCTTCTTCCTCCTCATCCACCACCTCCTCCTGCTCTTCCTTCATTCTGCTCTTCGCCATCCTTATCCTCTTCGTCCTCCTCTTGTTTCTCCTCATCCTCCTAGTCGTCCTCCTCCTCGCCTAACTTTTTTCCTTCATCTAAAAATTCCAGCTTTCTGCTCTTCCTTATCTCCCTCCTTTCTTTCTCCTACGACCACTGCTACGTCCTCTCTTTCTCTTCCTCAGCGGCAGATAAGAGCTAATTGCGGTCAGAGCTTCTAAGTGCGTGCGTCTAATGACTTTTGTTCATCGCCGGTTGTTCAGCTGCAGAGCCAGGGCACATGCCCCTCCTCCCTGCAGCCGTCTACCCTTCACCCCTCCGTCCTTCCTTCCTTCCGTCCTTCCTTCCCGCCTCCTTCCTGCCTTCCCTCTTCTGGGTCCAGAGACTAATTCGCCGCCGAAGCTGTTATGGCGTCATTAATTTTTCATCGTTTTCCGCGTCTCTTAATTAAACACTCGTCGCTGTAATTCGATCGATATGTGAAACTGTCTCCCTATCTCCGTTCGTCAGTCTTGATCCTCATTTCTCTCCTTGGCTACTCCTCTTATCATCCTCTCTTTTTCATTGATCCTCCTCCTCTTGATCCTGATCTTGTAACGATCTTTCCTTCATTTCGCTCCTCCCTTGTCCTCTAACCGCGTCCTCCGTCCAGTCCTCTTATCTGACAACATTTGGTAAAATTCCCAGCTAACTCATTCTTTCCCTCTTTCCTTTCTTCCTTCTTTCCATCCACCCATCCATACTTCCTTCCTTTCTCCCTTTCTTCCTTCATTCCATCCACCCATCCATCCTTCCTTTCTTCCTTCATTCATTCCATCCACCCATCCTTCCTTTCTTCCTTCATTCCATCCTGGACCATCCACCCATCCATCTTCCTTCTTTTCTTCCTTCATTCCATCCACCCATCCATCCATCCTTCCTTTCTCCCTACCTCCAGTAAGTCAGTCAGTCAGTCAGCCAGTCAATTACTCGGCCTTTCTTGAGCTTCTGCTACTATTCGACCATTTATCATTCCGCATTCCAGTGAGGGAGGGAGTGAATGAGCGGGTGAGTGAACGAGCGAGTTAGCGGGTGAGTGTGTGAGCGAGCGATTGGGCGGGTGAGTGTGTGAGTGCGTTAGATCAATTAGTATTAAGCAAGTGAGTGACAGAGTGAATGAGTGACAGAGCGAGCAAGTTGGTGGGCGGGAGAGTGGGTGAATGGGTGAGTAGAGTTAGCCAGAGAGCGAGCGAATTAACTAATGAGCGAACGAGTGAGTGAGCGAGCTAGTGAACGACTGGCTGCTTTAATGGGTGGATGTAGATGGGTGAACGGTTCGGTCGCTTAGCCAACCACGTGGCTTCCACCTCGTTTAGTCCGGCCGCTCTCCAGTTTCCTTTTGTGCCTTCACCGTCTTCTAACACATCCGGCTTCCAGGACTTCACCTGCTCTTCACATTCTTCTTCGCACTCTCCTTGGCACTCTTCGTATTTTTCGCATTCTTCTTCCCCTTCGCCTCCTCGTCCTTCTCTTCCTCCTTCTTCGCGTTCTTCTTCACATTCTTCTTCGAATTCTTCTTCGCATTCTTCTTCGCATTCTTCTTCGCATTCTTCTTCGCATTCTTCTTCGCATTCTTCTTCGCATTCTTCTTCTAATTCTTCGCATTCTTCTTCGCATTCTTCTTCGCATTCTTCTTCGCATTCTGCTTCACACTCTTCTTCTTCGCATTCTTCTTCGCATTCTTCTTCGCATTTGTCACCAACTCTTTTCTTTCTTAGTTGTGACCTACCTCAAGAACTTTCCTTATCTCTACATATAAATTGCTCAACGTCTTCTAACTGTTTAAGAATTAAATTGACACAGTTCTTTGAATGTTTCTCCTTTCTTCAAACACAGTTATTTCAAACGTACACTTAATATCAAAGTTCTTATCAATTACCACTCAACGGTAACTTCTAACATACAGCTCTCTACTGCATTAAACCAACTACTACACTGTATTGTTCAAATTCACTGTCATCAGCAGTTTCTAAGTTTGGCGCGCTAACTGCACGTGTAGAGAATCTATCGTCAGCCAAAGTTTAGGCTACTTTAGGCCAAGCGCCCACGAGCCGACAGCGCAACTAAGGCCTAAGACTAAAACGCTTAACAATCGATACACATTATATATATATCAACCTAAAGAACACCTGTGCTCATTATATATGCAAAACACTTGTTCACATTACCTCCTTCCCTTTCTTTGGATTGAGCAAATTAAATTTAAAAATTTGCGAAATCATCAGGTACTAAATTATGCAATAAACTTAATACTATATAATACAGTAAAATAAACAATCTTATAATCTAGATAAACAATCTGCTACAACATTTAATCGTCCTTTCTTATAATTAACTTCTACATCAAAAGTTTGCAGTGCTAAAGCCCAACGCACCAGTTTAGCAGACTTAGACATAGATTCAGTCAGATAAGTTAAAGGATTGTGATCGGTAAAGATGTGAACTTTAGATCCAATTATTATCTCTTTCAACTTATTTAGAGCCCAAACAATAGCATAGGCTTCTTTCTCTACAGTTTCATTTAGATTACCATTCTTGCATGCAGCCATCTCTTGTTCACTCATCTCTGCTGTTATACCGTCTTGCATTAAACTTTGTTGATCATCACTTTCGTTTTCCTCTTCGCTTGAACTTTCAGTTTCACTTTCCTCTTCGACTTCTATCACTTTCTTTCGCTGACTCTGCAATCTCGTCGTTACATTCGCTTGCACATCTCCTTGTATCATTTTCACTTGTGGCACGGCTTTAAGTTCTGCAATGATTTCTGGATGCAACAAGAATCTTTCTGTGCTTCCCATTTTTGCAATACTAGCACACATCAATGTCACATAAGGTGTAAGTGAACATTTGACTTTATGCGGAATTACCTCTTCTTCCACATCGTTACAACACAGCCTTACATCAACTTTCACCAACTTTGCAGGAATGGCATCTCCTGCCACGCATTGTAAGTTCACTTTTCCAATCTGCTCCACCTTCATGCCTTCCAGTAATTCTTCACTAATCACCGGAACCTCTGCTCCAGAATCAATCAGTGCTTTTACTTTCACTGGTTCTTTTCCTGCTGTTCCACGAATCTCTACCTCGACGTACTGCAATACCACTTTCTTCAATGCTGTACTTTCATCTCTTCCAACCATTTCTTTCTGCATTCCATTGTGCAATAGAATTTCTTTCTGAATATCAGGTGAAAGGTGACATTTCATCACTGACTTTACTTCAGTTTCATTGTTCTGATGTTCTGTGGCTTGACTTTCAGAATTATCAACCACTTGAATTCGATTCACCCTCGAATGTTCTTGTTTTCCACCATAATTTGAGGTTGTAACAGGAACTGGACAGAATTTCATCAAATGCCTGTCTGATCCGCAGTTATGACAACGTTTCACCACTGCACCTCGTTGTTCGATGCTTTCTTTTCTCTTATATGGAGTAAACGATGCATTGCCTTCTCTTGCGACAAACCTTGGTGGTGATTTGTTATATACCTGACGTTGTCTGGTCATCATCGACTCTCTATTCTCGTGAACAACCGCAGAATTTGGTTTCACTTCTGCACCTCTGAACTGATTTCCTGTTTCTTGATTGCTCTTCCAATGAAAACCAAAATTTGGAGTGAACTGTTGATTTCTTTTTACATTGGGTACAAAATCAAAACTTGTCTTATTCGGAATTGCCAAACCAATTCGATTATTAACATGAATGTCTGCTAGGTCTGCCACAACACTAGCTTCGTAACAATCAGTTCCTTCCTTCGACAACACAAACTGTAGTGGACCTGGTGGTAGTGATTCTTTCAACTTATCCGCCACTAACAAATCAAACAGCTTCTCAAAATTCTTATCCACTTTGCGACTTTTCACATAATAGTTCAGCAAGTTCTTCAGCCTAGCTGTAAACATTGTATACGTTTCTTCAGCTGTCTTCTTCGCATCAATAAACTTCGATCTGTACTCTCTCGGTGTCAACTTGAATTCTTTTAACAAGTGCTGTTTCACGACCTGATAATCGTCTAAATCATCGAATGACAATCTGTTTAGCACAGTTCTAGCTTTCGGAGTCATCAATGGCAATAGTAACTTCACCCAGAATTGTTCTTGCACGTTGAAACTACGAAACGCATTCTCAACCGTTTCGAAATATAATGGCACCTCCATCATATCGTTTGGCATTTTAGGTAACACGTGTTTCATGGCATCACCAATTTTCTTTATTTTCGAAACCATCGTTTCACTTTCTTCCTGTTTCCTTTTCTGTTCTTCTCGTTCTTCTTCTCTTCTTTGCTCTTGAGCTTCTCTATTTCGCTTCTCCTCTTTGAGTTGTGCTTCTTTTAATGCTATTTTTTGTTGTTCCAACTTTAAACGTTCTTGTCTTTCCTCTTCCGCCTTCTCCATGCTTTCTTTCTGTAATTTCAGTTCTTCTTGTCTAACCTGTTCTGCTCGCTCCAACTCTGAAATTCGCACTTTTTCCTTTTCTTCTTCACGTAGTCTCTTCTCTTCAATCTGTTGCTGACGTATCTCTTCGTCACTTTTCCGCGCCTTTTCAAATTCAATCATCTGCTCTAATCTTCTCCTTTCAGCATCTTCTCTATCTTTTCTCAATTGCTCTAATTGAATTTCAAATTGCTGCCTTTGCAATTCTTCTTTCTCTCTTTGAAGACGTAATTCTTCCTGTCGTGCATTTTCTGCTTTCTCTTCTTTTTCTCTCTGAAGACGTTCTGCCTTCTCTTCCTTTTCTCTCTGAAGACGTTCTGCCTTCTCTTCCTTTTCTCTCTGAAGACGTAATTCTTCCTGTCGCATTTCTTTCTCTTCTTGTCTCCGTATCTCCTCTTTCTCTTTCTCTTCTTGTCTTCGTATCTCCTCTCTTTCTTTCTCTTCTTGTCTTCGTTTCTCCTCTCTTTCTTCTTTCATCATCATCCACTGCATCATCATCTCCATAGACATAAGTCCAGGCGGTTTTTCAATAACCTTTTCCACAACACCGCCGACAGCACCTTCTTCTTCTGCTTCTTCCTTAAGCCAGACTTCAGCTAGCGCTTCTAACATGTCCTCACGTGACATATCTTTCAGTTTCTCTTCTTCAAAACCAGCCTTCAACAAGCGCTGTTTTAATCTTTCAGAAGACATCTTCTTCAGTTCTGCTTGTTTTTTGACACTTAATTTCTCCATCTTACTTCTTTACTTCAGTGCTGTCCTTTCTGGAAAACACCAGTTTTCTTTTGTGTTTGAAGTATTGGGGATTGTTCTTTGTTTGATAACAACCAACTTTTATACCTTTGTCGTTGAGGCTTTCGTTGTCGTAGATTTACCAATGATTTGAATGCGTATTCACCAGTCGACGTTGTTTCGAATCCCAGACGTTGTTTCGAATCCCAGACGTTGTTTCGAATCCCAGACGTTGTTTCGAATCCCAGACGTTGTTTCGAATCCCAGACGTTGTTTCGAATTCCACCGCTGCTGCCACCAAATATGTCACCAACTCTTTTCTTTCTTAGTTGTGACCTACCTCAAGAACTTTCCTTATCTCTACATATAAATTGCTCAACGTCTTCTAACTGTTTAAGAATTAAATTGACACAGTTCTTTGAATGTTTCTCCTTTCTTCAAACACAGTTATTTCAAACGTACACTTAATATCAAAGTTCTTATCAATTACCACTCAACGGTAACTTCTAACATACAGCTCTCTACTGCATTAAACCAACTACTACACTGTATTGTTCAAATTCACTGTCATCAGCAGTTTCTAAGTTTGGCGCGCTAACTGCACGTGTAGAGAATCTATCGTCAGCCAAAGTTTAGGCTACTTTAGGCCAAGCGCCCACGAGCCGACAGCGCAACTAAGGCCTAAGACTAAAACGCTTAACAATCGATACACATTATATATATATCAACCTAAAGAACACCTGTGCTCATTATATATGCAAAACACTTGTTCACAGCATTCTTCTTCTTCGCGTTCTTCTTCGCATTCTTCTTCGAATTCTTCTTCGCATTCTTCTTCTTCGCATTCTTCTTCTTCGCATTCTGCTTCACACTCTTCTTCTTCGCATTCTTCTTCGCATTCTTCTTCTTCGCATTCTTCTTCGCATTCTGCTTCACACTCTTCTTCTTCTTCGCATTCTTCTTCGTGGCATTCTTCTCATTCTTCTTCGCAATCTTTGCATTCTTCTTCGAATTCTTCTTCACATTCTTCTTCGCATTCTTCTTCACATTCTTCTCATTCTTATTCGCATTCTTCTTTGCATTCTTTTTCGCATTCCTCTTCGCAATCTTCTTCGCATTCTTCTTCACATACTTCGCATTCCTCTTCGCATTCTTCTTCACATTCTTCTTTACATTCTTCTTCAAATTTTTCTTCACATTCTTCTTCACATTCTTCTTTACATTCTTCTTCAAATTTTTCTTCACATTCTTCTTCACATTCTTCTTTACATTCTTCTTCAAATTTTTCTTCACATTCTTCTTCACATTCTTCTTCGCAATCTTCTTCGTATTATTCTTCGCATTCTTCTTCTTCTTCGCATTCTTCTTCTTCTTCGCATTCTTCTTCGCATTCTTTGCATTCTTCTCCGCATTCTTCACAGTAGTCTTCTTACTCGGCTTCCTCATCGGCGTTCCCATCTCATTGTTCAGTCGATATCTGCAAGCGACGTCACCAATCGTCCGCAGCTGGTGACAACCTTCTGCAGGTTCCTCTCGTCCTTGTCTCCACCTTCCTCACCCTCCCCACTTACCCTCCCCCCCTCCCCATACTCCCTGCTCCTCCCATATAACTCCCTGCTCCCCGGTGCGATGATCTATGGCGTCAACGTACCAACCATGGGCTTCCGCTTATTTTTTCCTTTCTTCGGCGGCGATTATTTCCTCTTCCGTTCAACGCTTACCACCGTCTACGGACGCCAAGGACAAAGAGCGAGCACCAGTCGCAAATTTCGCAAGATCTATGCTAGCCATATTTTCAGGCTTTAGCCATACACAGAGACACACAGCGACATACAGCAGAACGGCAGACAGACATAGACGGGCAACCAATAGATACGTGGCTATGACATATGACATAGACTCCGTGTATATAAACGGGCAACATATAGGGTCATAATTTATAGCTGCAGGTACGGAGTCAAATAGAGGGACAGACAACAGAGAAATATAAGCCTACAAAGGCAAGAACAGACAGGCACACAGGCAGACAGGCAGACAGGCAAACAGACTTTGTATTGATATTAAAACTTTTTCTGTCCGATTATCCGACACTATCTGAACACAAAGCAGACGCCACATTGACTGACTGACCACAGGTCAATGTAAGGGGTCATCCGCAACAAATGACCTACATCGGACCCTCCCTCCTCTGTTTGCATTAAGCGCTGCTCTTCCCATCCTCTCCGGACCGCCGCGCGCCCCAACAGACTTGGCCTATACAAGGCAGAGTATATACCCTGTTAATATTTCTGGGCTAACTGTGCTACGAGTTGGGGTACTTTGATACTAACGCGCTTCAGCAAAGGAGCTCAAATATAACATCCAAACGCTGTATACAGACTATCTGTTGTAACTCAGTCGCTGCCTGTACTCTGGTAGTGCCAGTCCCAAGCCTGGAGTCTGGATAGAAAAGGAGGCCGACGCTAAGCATGCCTGTTATGACAAAGCTTCGTTAAATAGTTACTATCCAACTTCCAGTTGTCTGGTGATAGTGCTTAAGGCACCGGCTGTAAGTAGATGTCCACATCTATTTACGTGTCCGTATTGGACAATGCCTCTCCCTAGTCCGCATTTCACAGACTCCACCCTCCAGGACGACCTCTAACTGACCACAAACCACGAGAACTGACTGACTGCAGATCAAACTATAACGCAAATGGTAATGGTAATT
This sequence comes from Aporrectodea caliginosa, assembly GCA_020284085.1. Taxonomy (NCBI): domain Eukaryota; kingdom Metazoa; phylum Annelida; class Clitellata; order Crassiclitellata; family Lumbricidae; genus Aporrectodea; species Aporrectodea caliginosa. Next base: position 15,209 of record JACEVL010001923.1, read on the forward strand.
GCAAATTCATATAGCGCCACTTCAAGAGAGTCTCATCAGAGGCGCATAGTAGAGGTCTGCGGGTAGAGCATTTTTGCTACCCGACCCGTACCCATAACACAGAACCGTTACCCGTACCCGTACCCGACCCGTACTCAAAATTACTACCCGACCCTACCCGTACCCGCGGGTATACCCGTACCCGTAAAGTACCCGTCACGTCATTAGCACGCCTTCCCATTATAGTCCCTGTCCCTACCAGGCCAATAGGCTATAACTCAGCATGTAGTGGTAATAATAAATAGGCTGATGATGATGTTGATAATAGTATTAATAGTAGTAGTAGTTGTAGTGGCAGCAGCAATAGTAGTAGTAGTAGCAGCAGCATCAGTTGTTGTAGTAGTAGTCATAATAGGCAATCAACATGAAACCCCTCCACATGCAAATGTTGTGTTTTCTCAATTGCATGGTACATTATATCTAGACTATGTGGTCTATATACTGTCACCTAGAACACTAAGTAACTGTTAATAGTACATGGCAAACTAGGTCCGGCCCATTATGCGACTACATTCTCTATTATATATAACGATATCATTGTAACCCGAAAACTTCACGTCGGTACGGGTAAAACCGGGTATACCCGTACCCGTGATGACCCTACCCGTACCCGACCCGACCCGTGAAATGCGTACCCGACCCGTACCCGATCCGCGGGTACGGGTCGGGTACGGGTAAACCCGCGGGTACGGGTATACCCGCAGTCCCCTAGCGCATAGGCCTATTTACAATTATACAGGGCTAATTTCTAGAGCCCTGTATATTAGTCTAAATCTGTAATCAGTAATAGCTCCAATTTTCGCTACAATAGCTGCTCGATTAACGCTATCTTTCTCATTATTTTATTCATTAGGCCTACCTGTTTGATGTTCCAGGTTGCGGTGGACAACCCGCATGATTTCTAATAAACGAATATTATTCATTACAGAATGACGTGAATGCCGTGTTGATATACGAAATGTCTGTAAAGTGTAAAGCCATATGTTTTTAAGCATAGGCCCCTAAATGTATAGGCTACATATTATTGACAAAGGCAATGTTCTATATATATATATGCACGATATATACATAATTGAATTAAACCGACTGCCAATGTTTGTCCGATGTTGTAACTCTTTTTCCTCCTTTAACAAACGCCTCAAAACTCATTATTCCTAATTGGCTTTGAAATATTTTATTAACTAACAGCTCTTCAGATTCGCATTTCCGTTTGATCTTGCATGCGTTAAAAATGTTTGTAATAATACTAATAGGTCTATATCAAAGCAAATGCCACGCATTTGCATACACAAATACAAACCATTTAAATACATCACAGTATATTAACATATTACATATAATATAGGCCTATATTATTTATTTATGTAGTATATATATATATTATATATTGTATTATATATTAGACCTATATGCCTATATATGAACGTGAGCGTGAGTGTGTGTGCGCGCGCGTGTGTGTGTGTGTGTGTGAGTATTGCCTATTATTGAATGCTATTACCAGGGTCTGAATAATTTAGCGCGTAATTATTCCGGCACGATGTTCTTGTTCAATTATGACTGGAATATATTTCTGGGTCGTAATACATGACGGTGCAATGTACTAAGGTTGGCCGTAAAACGTAATGGTCGTCTGCATTATCAATCGCGGGCTTTTGCACGCAGTCGTTCGGTATTAGACGTTGGCGACGCCGGCCAATATGTTCTTCAGGGACAGCTGTCCGCAAAGTGCTTAGGACGGAAAGGCTTTCAGCGGAAATAATTAGACGAATAGGCGTAATATCTTCCAACACAATGGAATAACACTGAAATTTGATGATAATAATACCCCTTAGAATAGCTCGGATGATTTAGATGCACTTTGAAGCGCAGCGGTGGCCAAAACAGGAAGCTTAGAAGCAATTGGTCTTCAAGTTGGACGAGGACCAGTAAGAGAGTGGAGAACACGAACATTGAAAAAATCCAACTCTTTCAGCTGCTGAATGTGAACGCAGGGAAAAGATGAGTGTGGGCTAACAGCTGCATGCTAGACGAGGCAATTGCACACCAGGGAAGACCATTAACTATGTATGTATGTATGTATGTATGTATGTATGTATGTATGTATGTATGTATGTATGTATGTATGTATGTACGTACGAACGAATGTATGTATGTATGTATGTATGTATGTATGAATGTATGTACAATTATGTATGTATATGTAGGCCTATGTATGTTTGTATATCTGCATATATGTCTGAATGTATGCTTATAGATATGTATGTATGCTCGTACTTAAGCAGGTATGCATAATTATGCATGTATATCTGTATATATGTAAGTATGTAAGCAAGTAGGTTGGTAGGTATATATATCTGAATGTGTTTGTGCATATATGCATGTTTAAATATATACATGAAGGTTTGTAAAAATGTATGTACATATATGTATATACATGTACATATATATGTATGCATGGATGTATGTATGCATGAATTTATGCACGAATGTATGCATGCATGTATGTAAGCATGTATATATGTATGCATGCACGTATGTGTGTGTATATATTTATAATATGTTGTATAAATGTATGTTAACAAGTGAGGTAGTTTCATGCATTTATCTAAACATTTAATACAGCGCTTTATAAGTACCTCACCACAGCGTCGCCAACGATTGCCGAGATAACAGGTGAAGTCATTAAGAAGAAAGCTTTCGTCAGTAAGCGATTTATAACCTGTGCACCCTCTGAAAAGTGAACCTGTCCATTTTCCGCCGACACGCACAACAGCGCAAAACTATCGCAGGCAAAATCAGAAAATGGATTCAACTCGATTAAAGTAATATATACTTCGTCCGAACAGATAAAAATTATAGATTAAATTTCACGCTGAAACGGACAATTTTCCGAACTGCAGAGTCGGCGAAACGTGCAGCATCATTGCCGCAGTGTGTTGCATATTATATGCATGTATGTATGTATGTATGTATGTATGTATGTATGTATGTATGTATGTATGTATGTATGTATGTATGTATGTATGTATGTATGTATGTATGTATGCACGTATGTGTGTATGATGTATGTGTGTATGTATGTGTATGTTTGTTTGTATGTATGTATGTATGACTTTATGTAATGTAATGTAATGTAATTAGTAATTTATATAGCGCCGCTCACAGCCGAGAGCCATTCAGTAGCGCTCCCAGTGCGAGAACCCCGAGAGAAGAAATATGTTTTAAGGAGAGAGAGAGATGAAGACAATGATCCAGAAAGGAAAGTCTCACGCAAAGTGAAGTGAAGGGCATTCCATAAGGAGGGCCCAATGATGGCAAAGGATCGAGTTTGAGCAATCGTAGTCCTAGCTCGTGGGACAAAGAAGTCAGATCGGTCCAGAGATCGTAAAGGCCGATGAGAAGATGCAGAAAGAGGAGGACGAATGACATCCCTGAGGTATTTTGGAGCAAGTCCCAGTTTGGATTTGAGGACCAAAGCAAGGACTTTAAACTGAATGCGGTCAGAGAGAGGAAGCCAATGCAGTTGGTTAACCATGAATAATGATATATGGGAGTATTTAGGAAGGTGAGCAATCAATCGAGCAGCAGTATTGAGAACAGATTGAATAGGGTATAGACGGACCTTGGGAAGACCAATAAGTAGGGAGTTGCAATAATCAATTCTGGAACAGACAAATGCATGGACAATGGATGCCATGGTAGAGAGAGGAACAGATCTGCGAATAACCCTGAGACGCCGTAGGTGAAAGTAAGAGGATCGTGTAAGGTTGGTTACATGAGCAGAAAAAGTGAGAGCGCTGTCCAAAGTGACACCTAGGTCACGCACACAAGTAGAGAACGTAAAATTGGGAAAGTTTTCAGAGAGAAGCGAAAAGTCAATTTTCAGAAGTTGTTGGGGTGTGCCAAGCCAAATAAGTTGAGTTTTGGAAGAGTTTAGCGAAAGGCGATTGGAAGACATCCACAAATGCAAGTCATGGGAAAGAGCTTCAATACGGCGAGCTAAAGTGAGTTGAGTAGACGCAGGACCATGAACATATGCCTGAACGTCATCAGCAAAAAGGTGACCAGTAGCAGAGTAATTTGTAAACAAAGAGGTAATATCAGCCGTGTACAAAATGAAAAGAAGGGGTCCAAGGACTGATCCCTGAGGAACTCCTAGAAGGACAGGCACCCAGTTAGACCTGGAATTACCAGCTATAACCATTTGGGTGCGACCAGACAGGTAGGATTGAAGCCAGAGAAGAGGGACTCCCTTAAGACCATAGGAGGATTCAAGGCGTTGGAGCAGAATATCGTGATCCACCATGTCGAAGGCTGCTGAGACATCAAAAAGTGCAAGAAGGGTGACCTGAGCCTTATCAATAGCTGAGTAGATGTCAGCTAGCATAGAGAGCAGGGCTGTTTCAGTTGAGTGGAACGCCCTGAAACCAGATTGGTGTGAGGGGAGAAGGCCTGAAGACTCAAGGTAAGGAAGAATCTGAATTGAAACCAGACGTTCAAGGGTTTTTGAAAGAAAAGACAGGTTAGAAATAGGCCGATAATTTTTGCAGTCGTTTGGGTCCAGATTAGTTTTCTTAAGTGCCGGGAAAACCAAAGCACGTTTTTGGGAAGCAGGAATGCAGCCCTCAGCAAGCGATCTATTGAAGAGATAGAGAAAGAACGGTGCAAGATCATCAAGTATGTCAATAATAATAAATGGAGGGAGTGGGTCTAGTTCACATGATCTAAGATTAACACCCGAGAAAACTGTTCTTAGATCAGCGTCCGTAATAGGCTTAAAGCCAACGAACTCGGAAGATGTAGATGAGAACACCGGAGGTGTAGCATCAGCTGTAGCGGCACGGAGAGAGTTTGTCTTCGTGTTCAGCATGTCAAGAAACTCATCAGCAGTGAAGGCTGGAGTCTCGAGCGGACGAGACGGCCGACCAAGAAGCCCCGAGATGGAAGACCATAGACGCCGTGGGTTTTTTTCGTTACGCGAGACAAGGTTCTCCCAGTAAGCGGCCTCTTTGTGATGGTATAGCCGGTGAAGGCATCGAAGTTGAGTAGTCCACATCAACCGATCACTGGGATCCTTGGATCTCCGATAACGTCGCTCAGCACAGCGAGCACGGCGGCGTGACTGGTGGCATTCTTTGTCGAACCACACCGCCAGTGGACGGTGTCGGGTCTTGACCTTGCGTAGAGGCAGCATCCTGTCAAGAAGATCAGTCGTGGTTGAGGAGAAGAGGTCGAAGAGCTCGGAGACTGTGAGCGTGTCCAGCGATTCATCAGAGGAGAAGAGTTTCGTGGTACGAAGTGCAGTGCAGAAGGCCTGAGAATCAAACGACTTCCATCCTCGTAGCTGCCGAATAGTATGTACTGGTTGAAGATATAGGGAGGGAAGAGAGAACTGGATCAGCGAATGATCGGATAGAGACGGAGGGATGACTTGTAATTCATCAATTGGCTGGTCGTCCAATGTGATGACATGGTCAAGGCATCCACCTAGGAGATGAGTAGGTTCATCAATGTGCTGCCGAAGACCAAACTGAGCGAGGATCTCAAGATAGCGTATTGTAGAAGAGGCAGATGGATTTTCGACGTGAAGATTAAGATCTCCAATGACAAGGAGCTGGCTATTTCGAGTGATGAGAGATTCCAGCGTCGAGATGAATTCCTCAAAGAACAGCTCAGAGGGAGGTGCAGAGCCTGGTCTGTAGATGGTAAGAACTGTGACAGAGCCGCGGGGAGTGGCAATCCTCAGGCAGTATGTATGTATGCATGTAGGTACATATGTGTTCATTTATGTTTTTGTATGTGTTTGTGTATGTAGGCATTAAAGTATGCAGCCCATATAATGTATGTTTATATGTATGCTTCAATGCTTGTACGTATGTGTTCATATAATATATGTGTTTGTGTATGTGTTCGTGTGAACGCATCCAGGCAAATACGTTTGTATGCATCAAGAAGCAACGCTGCGGAAATCTCTAGATCGAAAACGTGTAATGAACCGTTTCAAATGAAACCGTTTGTTTGCCTCTGTGAATACAGACCATGGAATGTACTTCCCAATCTCTCGTTTACTAATAACTAATTATTTTTAGTCCTGCTTGTTCCAACGACCATCATAATCAATTCCATCTGACCACCACGTTGGCTTCCTGGCTTAACCTCCCTCCGGATTCTAACCTGGCACAGTAACTAACACGGTAACCGGTCTCTTCTGGGTGTCACTTCTATCTTGCAGCCGTACATTACATAAATAGTTGTACATTACTTAAATTCCGGGCACGTACATCACACAAATTTCGCAGATGAACATTACATTAATTTCATCGTACATAACATAAATTTCGTGTGTGTACACTGTGCATTACATATATTTTGGACCTGTACATTACATAAATTTTGCAAATGTGCATTACATAAATTTCATGGACGTACATTACATAAATTTCGTAGATCAACATTACATATGTACCATGGTACACTGCAGATATACGGAAAAAGATGAAAGAATTACATAGCACTTTTCTCCTTCAGTTTACAAGACACTGCATCGTCAAAGTCAGTGAGTACATCGCGTCAATCCCTTGACTTATTGAAATAATAAAAATGACAAAGTCGTAGAAGCAAATTAACAACTTGTTTTATCTATGTCGTGACTCGTTTCATTTTATCCATCGCACTGATAGCGATGTGCAAATCCACTGCTGGCGGCGCTATATAAATGTTTGTCCTGATTTATTGTCTTGGACGCCTTTTAACAATTGTCGTTCTGGT
>JACEVL010001924.1:5000-25869 GCA_020284085.1 Aporrectodea caliginosa
ATCGGCTCGTCTGGATCAATCAACTGCGCTCTCTTACAAACTCTATCGGCGGAAGGAGGCGGCCTACTGGGAGGAGCTGGTTACTAGAATTTCAAACAATCCATGACGCCTCTGGTCGGCCATTTCTGGTCTACTGGGTCGTTCCTCTCACACGTCTGCGACTCCATCTTTCTCTGCAGACGACTTTCTATAGCCATGCATGCGACTAAGCTGGATGGTCTTCGGAACACTACAGCTGGATCGCCTTCTCCCTTCTTCACCCCTAAGGGGTCAGTATTCAAAGAATTTCGACCCATCTTGGAATCGGACCTGCGTCGTCTTCTGACGTCGTCTAATTTAAAATCATGTGTATTGGACCCTTTGCCACCGTTTGTTATGGTAGACATATTGGATGACATTGTTTCGTCCTTGCTATACCTGTTCAATAGGTCTCTCTCTCTGTGTCTCTCTGTCTCTGTCTGTCTCTGTCTGTCTGTCTGTCTGTCTGTCTGTCTCTCTCTCTCTCTGAAGGTCTTCCTTCTTCCCAGAAGCGGGCCATTGTTTTCCCACGCTCAAGAAATATAACCTTGATCCCAGCATTCAAATCAAAATCAAATCAAATAAATCAAATCATTTTATTTGGTGACCAACCAAAACAGTATACAATCAATGAGAAAATTGAGTCACACAGGGGACCCTGAAAGGGTCTTACGGCCCCGCTAAGTAGGGCCCCTAGGTTTGCAGTAAAGCCTCATAAGGAAGGCCAAAATATTTGACTGGTCTAAAAAGCGTATTAATGAAAACACAGGGCAAAACTACCGCCCTATTTCTAATCTCTCCTCTCTCTAAGACACTGGAGCGTTTTGTCTCTCTGCAGCTTCTTCCCTGTCCAGACAGTCTGGTTCTAGAGCTTATCACTCTACTGAAACTGCTCTCTTATCTCTTCTTTCTGATATCTACTCTACGGGCTCTGTGCTGGGCCCACTACTATACATTTTGTTTACTGCTGATATTCCTCTTCTTTTTGCAAAACACTCTGCCTCGGGTCATCTCTATGCTGATGATATCAAAGCCTTCGTCCATGGTCCCGCTGTCCATCAACTTGTCCTTTCTAAACCCTTTGGGTCTTTTTGACCTTCCAACCCCCCTTCCAAATTCCCCAAATCGGATCTCCCCCGGTACCCGCCAACGCCCTTTTTTTCCATTTTCCCCCTTTTTTCCCCTTTTCTCCACTGCTTTTTTAAATTTGGGTTTTACCCCTTGATAAATCAATATTTGTTGAAAAATTTCTTTTAACCTTTCTTTTCGCTTCAAAAATCTGAGACGCCCTTTCAGGGGGATCTGTTTCCTCCTTCATTTTACTACAAGGTTCATGCATTCTTTTTCCCACTTTATTGACTACTGAATTCTCTTTTTGCTGGTCTTCCGAAATGTGGGTTTGTCTCCACTGCAATCAGTGATTAAGGCAGCTGCTCGCTTTATAGCTCTTTTCCCCCCCACACTTCGACCTTCATAGCGTAGCATTTACACTGGCTTCCTGTCATCGCCAGAATTCGGTTCAAAATTCTCTTTCTTTAATCCAGGGTGCTCTTGGGTCTGGCCCCTCGCTCTCTTTGTGATTCAATTCGCAGACCCCTTACGGCTGCCTCTGGTCGCTCACTACGGTCTTTAGACCGAAATGACCTTCGTACCTCGGTCGCGGACTGCTACTGTCCAGCATCGCGCCTATGCATCTGTTGGTCCTTTGCTGTCGAACGATCTTCCTTCCCACTACGACTCGCTCTATGATCTCAGCTGAGCAGTATTTCTGTCTTTGCTCGTTATCGTAAGACGTTTCTGTTCTCGCTGGGCATGTCGCAATTGGGAGCGCCTCTGATTAGGTCGTCCTGTGAGAGGCGCTGTATAGCTTTAGAATGCAAAATACAATACAATTTAATATTGCCCAACGAAAGTCTAAGTTGCAAGAACCTACCGTTTGATGTTGCAGATGGCTCAAAGTCTAAAATAGAGACATTCCCACTCTGGAACTACTTCAGGTTCTCCCAATTCCGCTATCTTCATGATTAGTTCGGTGCATACAGTACAATTTAGCTGTGCCGTATTTTACAGATTAAAAACTCCTCTTGTCATTTCAAGGAGTTTTCATGGACCAAGCTATGAATTGATCCTAGACTGAGCAATTCCAATTTATCATTCGTGATTGATTATTCTCCAGGCAATCATCTGCATCTATTACATCCAGGATACTTTATTAGAGTTTTATTCTGTTCTGAAATAAATAACACCAGTCAGCTGTCTTTAGATACAGAAGGAGGAAGTGATATAACGAATTCTCCTGACAATGATTTCGGACCTCCACCAGCACTTCCAGAAGGTACCTGCTTGGAATTTTTTTTAGCTCAGAATGATCTACGTGCCACCTGTAGTAATTTTGATAATTTTAGGTCAACGAGAAAATTTGCTTTATTTATGTCGAAACATTTTAAAAAAAGGGGGGAAAAAAAGGGGAAGGGAAAAGGACAGACGGAACTAACGGTGATGGTGTTTAAAAATTGAAAGGGCGAGGGAGGAAGGGGGAAAAGGCCGGGAATAGGATTTTAAAAAAAATTTTTTTCCCTTTTTTAAATGAAAACAGTGGAGAAAATAAAAAAGGGGGGTTTTTTGGGGGGTTTCCGTAGGATGGATCAGATTTTTGGCGTAGGCCCAATTTTGGGTTGGGAAAAAGTTTAGGCCTAATTTAAAAAGGAGGGGGGAAACATTTTAAGGCAAAGGGGAGCATTAAAGGGGCCTCATGAAAAAGGGGGTTAACTTTTTTAGAACTAATTGTGAAATTTTGTAGATTTTAAATTGAGCGGGTAAAAAAAAAAAGTGTTTTAAGGGTTAATTTTTTTCCTGTTCGGAATTTTTTGTTTTGCAGTTTTTTTAATTGCGAAAAGTTCCAAACGTACAGCACAAACAATAATGTTAATTTATTTCTATTAGTAACAAATCTCACAAAATTTAGGGCATGACTGTATGTACACAAACTAAAGACACGCAGGCATATAGCTATGTTAGCAGAGGTATTCCAATAAACAGAAGGTTTTTCTCATAACTTACATTAGTGGCAACTTATTCTTCACCCTACTGCGTAGGGAAAGGGTTCCTGAAGTGACCATTCATACATGAAGGTAACAATGAAGCAACTAACAACCGTTTTCTTAGTAGGCCTATTCTTTCAGGTATTTTGAAATAGTCAGTGCTATGAACGGTTAATTACGGTAAAACGTTCAAAGCATCCTCCGCCCTTAATCGGTAACGTCATCAATAAAATTTTGGAAACGCTTCATAGCCATAGCTGTTTCGCCTCTCTGGAGCAAACTCCAGCCAGGATTAGCCTACAACAAATATCTGATCGATCTTACGTACTCAACAAACCTCACCTCTTGCTCTCTCTCCACAGGTCTCTCACTCAAAACTGAAAGCACTGCTCTCTCTTCTCCTTACCTTCCTTGCCGCTTCAATTCTAAGCACCATCCACCCTAACCGTTTGACTGTCTGCCTGTCTGACCGCTTTGGATCTTGACCTGGAACCGATTTAGACCATACCTGAATATTGGCTTTCTTTTGACTATGCGCTTTTTGGGAAAAAGCTAGTTCCCGCGAAACCATTTTTCAAAGTAGAAATCTCGTGATTACAATTACGATGCATGCAATTTTCAAACATAAAATTTTTGCCAAAATGCATATATGCATACGACTAAAAGACTCCCTTCATACATACATAGCCTGCGTACATATACAATGGAAATGTTTCGAGGGGGACGGGCGATTAAAACCCGGCTGCCGAGTTCATAACCGACGGAAGGGAGGATATGTTTTGGAAATAATAATAATAATTTAAAAAATAAAAAATAATAATTAATAATAATAATAATAATAATAATAAAATAAAAAAAAAATTAATAAAACCCAAAATAATAATTTAAAAATAATAATAATAATAATAAAACAAAATAAATAATAATAATTTTAAAAATAAAAAAAATAATAATACAAAAACACAAAAACCAAATAATTAAAAATTTAATGTTTTGTTGGGGTTAAAAAAAACGGGGGGCCCCGGAAACGACTCACCTTTTTCCAGCGATTTCCGTCTGCATCAACGCCAAAAGCCCGCGGCCTTTAGGGGCCCCTTTTTCAACACGATTAAAATAATTAATAATAATAATAATAATAATAATAATAATAATAATAATAATAAAAAAATAATAATAAAATAATAAACAACAAAATCTTTTTTTTATTTAAGGCCCGGCCCAAACCCCTGGGTGTACATTAAAATTTAAAACTTTTTGAACTACTAACAGAACAGACGGGCCTGCAATACCGCAATGCGCCTTTCAAAACCTTTTTCCCCCAGGTCGAACTTTGGTACCCCTTGCCCCCAAAACGGAAACCAACGCCATGCCCCCCAAAACCAAAGGGAAATTTCAGTAGTTTAATGCGAAGCAGATGAAAGCATGGACTATGGTTGTAAAGACAGAAGATGAAACAGATCCCTTTTGATAGCTTTCAGGCGCCTCAGGGGATAGTAACATGAACGGGTTTTAATACAAAAAGGGGCTCCCCCGAACGACAGGGTGCTTCACGCCAATCATCGTCGATAGCGGCGTCGTTAAATAAACGTATTTAAAAGGCTGTTTGGGGGGAACCCGTCACCGGAATGGAGGAAAATTTTGGGAAAACCGGGGTTTTCAAAAGGGGGGGAAATAAGTTTGAGAAAAAATTTCTGTTTGGGTTCCCAAAACCCGATCAATTTTGGGTTTTTGAGGAGTTAAGATTTAGTCGGTTTGGGCCCTTTTGTCGGGGTCAGTGACACAAAAAAAGCTTTGGGCAACGGGAGGGGCCATTAAAAGGGTTTTAAAATTTAGCAAAAGGGGAATTAGTGGCCAGGTGTTTGGTAAAAAAGGAAGGAATGTCCCTGTATAATAAGGGAGGGAAAGATGGGGCCAAGAACTGAGCCATGTAGGACACCGAACTCGCCACCAGCCCAGTCCGTTCTGGAATCACCAAGAACAATCCTCTGGGAACGACCTGAAAGATCAGATTTGAACCAGGTAAGGGGGGTCCACAAAGGCCACCCGAAGTTCCCCCAAAGGGTGGGGGGGAGGACCCAATTTCAAAAGGCCGGGAAAAATCAAAAGTTCCCAAGGGGTTTTAAAGGAAATTTTTAGTTTGGCTGATAAATTTTCAGAAAGGGAAAGGAGGGGTTTCCGGGAAGGGGGGCCCAATCCCAGATGGGTGGGAGGGGCCCCAGACTGTTCAAAAAGGAAGGCAGAATTTTTTTTTTGAGACAATTCCTCAAGAATTTTTGAGGAAAAAAAGGTTGCCAAAATTTCGATTTTTCTGCCCCCTTTCCCCCGGCCCCAAAATTAATTTTTAAGGGTTAGGGAAAAACAAAACCCCTTTTTTTAATTCTTTTTATTTTTTCCCTTTCCCGGACGGCCCCGCCTGGAAAAGGAAGAAAGGGGCAATTTTTTTTTCTAAAATTTAAAGGGAAAAAAATGGATCCCTTTCCAATTTTGGTTTTAAAAAAATAAATTCAAATTTAGGTTGGGGAAACCTGCTTTGGTTTGCCTTGGAATTTTCCGGTTAAACAGGAATGCTTTTTCTGGTCCCTTTTGAAACCACAGGAAAAAAACCTATTTAAATAGGAATGATTATTGGTTGGGGGGTTTTCTTGGGAAAAATTGAAAACCGAATGGTCTTTTACCTTTAAACTGGAGCCCTTTTGCCCCTGGCCCGGGGGGTATTGGGCCTTTAAACTGCGCCTTTAAGGAAAGGTGCAAGCGGGGCTAAAAAGTTAATAAAAAAGGGAAAGGGGTCCGTTAAAAGGCTTCCCCCCGGTTTAAAGATTTTAAACCCGACGGGTTATTAAGGTCGGGCCGAAACCGTGAATTGGTTAAAAAACAAAAGGAGGGGGTTTTTTAAACACAAAATACGACTTTTGGGTACCCTTAAACGGGCGGGGGGGGGGGGGGACAACCCAAAACCCCCCCCCCCCCCCCCCCGGGGGGGGGGGGGGGGGGGGGGGGAGGGAGCCCCGGCCCCCGCGACCCCCACCTTCCCTCTGGCCTTTAAGAAAATTTCCCCCCGGGGGGGGAACAACCTTTTGGGCCCCAAAAATTCCCGGCCCTTTTCCCGTGCCGAAAAATTGGGAAAAACCCCTTCCCCCCCCGGGCCCCCCCTCTTTCCCCCCTGGGGGGGCCTTTGCTGTCCCCCCATTTTCCCCTTCCCGGGGGGTTTGGGCTCCCCCTTTCCCCTTTCCCTTCTTCCCAAACCCTTTTCCCAGGCCCACACCAGGTCCCGGGGATTTTCCTTCCAAAACCCCCCCAACCCCCTTTGGACCCGGCTTTTGGTCCTGCCGTTTTTAAAGTTCACCTTCACAGTTGGTACCTTTATCGACAACCCTTTCCCATTCCTGAAAGGAAAAAATTCCTTCAGCTCTTCGATCTCTACACTTCTACCATCGGCGATCGTCTTGATCAGACTCTTTCACCTCGACGTGGCAAGACTCGTGTTCGACCGCTGGCGGTGTGGTTTGACCAAGAATGCCACCAACTACGACTTCGAACTCGCTGCTTTGAAAGACGTTTTCGACGCTCTAAGGATCCAGCCGATCGTCTCGTCTGGATCAATCAACTGCGCTCTCTTACAAACTCTATCGGCGGAAGGAGGCGGCCTACTGGGAGGAGCTGGTTACTAGAATTGCAAACAATCCATGACGCCTCTGGTCGGCCATTTCTGGTCTACTGGGTCGTTCCTCTCACACGTCTGCGACTCCATCTTTCTCTGCAGACGACTTTCTATAGCCATGCATGCGACTAAGCTGGATGGTCTTCGGAACACTACAGCTGGATCGCCTTCTCCCTTCTTCACCCCTAAGGGGTCAGTATTCAAAGAATTTCGACCCATCTTGGAATCGGACCTGCGTCGTCTTCTGACATCGTCTAATTTAAAATCATGTGTATTGGACCCTTTGCCACCGTTTGTTATGGTAGACATATTGGATGACATTGTTTCGTCCTTGCTATACCTGTTCAATAGGTCTCTCTCTCTGTCTCTGTCTCTGTCTGTCTGTCTCTGTCTGTCTGTCTGTCTGTCTGTCTGTCTCTCTCTCTCTCTGAAGGTCTGGCCTTCTTCCCAGAAGCTGGGTCATTGTTTTCCCACGCTTTAATAATATAACCTTGATCTCTAATTCAAATCAAAATCAAATCAAATCAAATCAAATCATTTTATTTGGTGACCAACCAACAACAAAGTAGTACACAATCAATGAGAAAATTGAGTCACACAGGGGACCCTGAAAGGGTCTTACGGCCCCGCTAAGTAGGGCCCCTAGGTTTGCAGTAAAGCCTCATAAGGAAGGCCAAAATATTTGACTGGTCTAAAAAAAGCGTATTAATGAAAAACAAACACAGGGCAAAACTACCGCCCTATTTCTAATCTCTCCTCTCTCTAAGACACTGGAGCGTCTTGTCTCTCTGCAGCTTCTTCCCTGTCCAGACAGTCTGGTTCTAGAGCTTATCACTCTACTGAAACTGCTCTCTTATCTCTTCTTTCTGATATCTACTCTACGGGCTCTGTGCTGGGCCCACTACTATACATTTTGTTTACTGCTGATATTCCTTTCTTTTGCAAAACACTCTGCCTCGGGTCATCTCTATGCTGATGATATCTAAGCCTTCGTCCATGGTCCCGCTGTCCATCAACTTGTCCTTTCTCAATTCATTGAGTCTCTCTCCTCTGACCTTCATTGCTGGATGTCATCCAACCGCCGTTCTCTAAATTCTGCTAAGACTCAGTTGATCTGGTTCGGTACCCGCCAACAGTCCCTTAAATATACTTAACCATTCTTGCTCAGCGGTTCCCCTTTTCACCTTCTCCACTGCTGTTTGCGACTTGGGTGTTTATCTTGATAGTACTCTATCATTTGCTGACCACATCTCTAACCTTTCTCGGTCTAGCTTCTATCATCTGAGACGTCCTCGAGCGATTAGGCGATCTGTTTCCTCCTTCATTTTACTACAATGGTTCATGCATTCATTTTCCACGTATTGACTACTGTAATTCTCTACTTGCTGGTCTTCCGAAATGTCGGATGTCTCCACTGCAATCAGTGATTAAGGCAGCTGCTCGCTTTATAGCTCGTCTTCCTCGCGTCTCTCACACTTCGACCTTCATAGCGTAGCATTTACACTGGCTTCCTGTCATCGCCAGAATTCGGTTCAAAATTCTCTTTCTTTAATCCAGGGTGCTCTTGGGTCTGGACCCCGCTCTCTTTGTGATTCAATTCGCAGACCCCTTACGGCTGCCTCTGGTCGCTCACTACGGTCTTTAGACCGAAATGACCTTCTCGTACCTCGGTCGCGGACTGCTACTGTCCAGCATCGCGCCTATGCATCTGTTGGTCCTATGCTCTGGAATGACCTTCCCTCGACGATTCAATCTGTGATCATAACTGGGGGTACTTCGGCCTCTTCTCGTTGTCTTAAGACGTTTCTTTTTTCGCAGGGTTCTTCGCACTGGGAGCGCTTCTGATTGGGTATTACTGTGAGAGGCGCTGTATAAATTTCAAAATGCAAAATACAATACAATTATAATGTTCAACGAAAGTTTCCGTTTAATTCCCTACCGTTTGATGTCTTGGTTGGCCCAAAGCCTAACGTAGAGACAGGTGTACTGGAACTATTTCTTGTACTTGCAGTTCCGCTAACTGCAAAATTAGTTCCACACATACAGCACAATACAGCTGTGTATAATTTATTTCTATTAGTAAAAACTCACAAAATTAAAGCATGACTGTATGTACACAAAATACAGACACGCATGCATGTAGCTAAGGTAGCAGAGGTATTCCAATAAACAGAAGCTTTTTCTCATAATTTAAATACTGGCAACTTATCCTTCACCGTATCGCGTATGGAAGGTTCTTAAATGAACCTGCATACTGTACATGAAGGCAACAATCAAGCAACTCAACAACCGGTTTCTTAGGAATAATGCGATCGAATTTCAAATGACGTTGATTCATGGTTCAAACCTTCAATGGCGCAATCAAAACGCTATGAAATTAGATGGAAACGAACAAAATGAAAACAAACTGTATTCCAATGTAATGTAAATGTAATCGTACTCTCGAGATTTCTACATGGCCCAGCCCACAAAAGCGAAGTCGCGGGATTCAGCTCATTCACAGGTCGCTGTGACAGGCGCTTATTCAAAACAAAATCGATAGGAGGAGTAAAAATCGGTTCCGGGACAGGATGCAAAAGGAGTCAGACAGGCAGACAGTCAGACGGCTAAGACGGATGATGTTTAGAATTGAAACGGCGAGGGAGGCAAGGGGAAAATGCTAGAATAGGACTTTTCAAAAAGCAGTGTTTTCCGTTTTGAGTGAAAGATCAGTGGAGAGAGATAGCAAGGGGTGCTGTTTTGGTGAGTTCGTAGGATGGATCAGATATTTGGCGTCATTCTGGCAGATGTTTGTTGCAGAAAGTCGTAACAGCTATGGCCATGGAGCGATTTGCAAATTTTAGTGATGAGGTGATGGAAAGGCGGAGATGTGTTAAGGCGGAAGAGGAGCGGATTGAACGGAGTGGCTGAACATCGAACAACTGACGGAGATTGGAGGACTGGTAGAACTGAAGTGTAGTAGGGTAATGATATGACTTCGTATTGTATTCGTTCAGGTATTTTAAAAAAAATCAGTGCTATGAACGGTTAATTCTGGTAAGATGCCTCCGTGTACTGGAACTATTTATTGTACTTGCAGTTCCGCTAACTGCAGCATTAGTTCCACACGTACAGCACAATACAATAATGTATAATTTATTTCTATTAGTAACAAATCTCACAAAATTAGGGCATGACTGTATGTACACAAACTAAAGACACGCAGGCATATAGCTATGTTAGCAGAGGTATTCCAATAAACAGAAGGTTTTTCTCATAACTTACATTAGTGGCAACTTATTCTTCACCCTACTGCGTATGGAAGGTTCTGAAGTGACCATTCATACATGAAGGTAACAATGAAGCAACTAACAACCGTTTTCTTAGTAGGCCTATTCTTTCAGGTATTTTGAAATAGTCAGTGCTATGAACGGTTAATTACGGTAAAACGTTCAAAGCATCCTCCGCCCTTAATCGGTAACGTCATCAATAAAATTTTGGAAACGCTTCATAGCCATAGCTGTTTCGCCTCTCTGGAGCAAACTCCAGCCAGGATTAGCCTACAACAAATATCTGATCGATCTTACGTACTCAACAAACCTCACCTCTTGCTCTCTCTCCACAGGTCTCTCACTCAAAACTGAAAGCACTGCTCTCTCTTCTCCTTACCTTCCTTGCCGCTTCAATTCTAAGCACCATCCACCCTAACCGTTTGACTGTCTGCCTGTCTGACCGCTTTGGATCTTGACCTGGAACCGATTTAGACCATACCTGAATATTGGCTTTCTTTTGACTATGCGCTTGCGAATAAGCTAGTTCCCGCGAATCCACTTTTTGGGCAATGTAGAAATCTCGTGATTACAATTACGATGCATGCATATTTAGTTATTTACATACATATATGCATACATGCATATATGCATACGACTACACATGACTCCATTCATACATACATAGCCTGCGTACATATACAATGGAAATGTGAGAGTAGCGAGGGAGACGGGCGATGAGCCTGGCTGCCGAGTTCATAACCGACGGAAGGGAGGATATGCTTCCCTTGGAAATAATAATAATAATAATAAAAATAATAATAATAATAATAATAATAATAATAATAATAATAATAATAATAATAATAATAATAATAATAATAATAATAATAATAATAATAATAATAATAATAATAATAATAATAATAATAATAATAATAATAATAATAATAATAATAATAACAATAATAATAATAATAATAATAATAATAATAATAATAATAATAATAATAATAATAATAATAATAATAATAGTTCTTCCTTGTATTGATGAAAAGGCAACGGGGGACCCCGCGAAACGACTCACCTGTTCCAGCGATTGTCCGTCTGCATGCAACGCTTTAACGCCGCGGCCTTTAGGGGCTCCTTTATGCAACACGATGGAAATAATAATAATAATAATAATAATAATAATAATAATAATAATAATAATAATAATAATAATAATAATAATAATAATAATAATAATAATAATAATAATAATAATCTTTTCTTTATTGAAGCGCCTGACAAACGCACTGCGCTGTACATTGACATGTTATGCAATTTAATCTGAACTACTAACAGAACAGACAGCCTGCAATACACGGCGCTAATAGCAGCCTACAAAGCATATCCGGAACTTCGAAGTACCTCTCGCTCTCCATGCAAGCGTGTTATCCAATGCGCTTGCCTTGGGAAGCCCAGCCAATAGTGAATTGCAGTAGTCAATGCGACAGCAGATGAAAGCATGGACTATGGTTGTAAAGACAGAAGATGAAACAGATCTTCTGATAGCTTTCAGGCGCCTCATGTGATAGTAACATGAGCGCGTCAAGTACAAAAAGGTGCTCCCAGAACGACAGGGTGCTTCACGCCAATCATCGTCGATATGACGGCGTCGTTAAATAAACGTATTTCAGTCAGACAGGGTGCTATCAAGGGTGACACCCAAGTCACGGACACTGGATGAATATGTGAAATCAGGATACATTGACCTCAGAAGTGGGAGGTCAAGTTTGAGAAGCTGCTGTTTGGTTCCAAACCAGATCAATTGAGTTTTAGAGGAGTTAAGATTTAGTCGGTTGGCTGACATCCATGAGTGGAGATCATGTGACAGTGAGTCGATCGATGACACAAGAGAAAGCTGGTCAACGGGAGGACCATGTACAAAGGTTTGGACGTCGTCAGCATAGAGGTGGCCAGTGGCCAGGTGTTTGGTAAATAAGGAAGGAATGTCCGCTGTATAATACAGTAGGTACAAGATGGGGCCAAGAACTGAGCCATGTAGGACACCGAACTCGCCACCAGCCCAGTCCGTTCTGGAATCACCAAGAACAATCCTCTGGGAACGACCTGAAAGATCAGATTTGAACCAGGTAAGAGCGGGTCCACAAAGGCCACAAGACAGTTCAAGACGCTGCAGCAGGATCGCATATCAAAGGCCGAGGAAACATCGAAAAGTGCCAGGAGTGTTAAATGTGATTTGTCAGTGGCTGAGTAAATATCAGAGAGGAGAGACAGGAGGGCAGTTTCCGTGGAATGGCGACCTCTGAATCCAGACTGGCTGGGAGCAGGAGCCCAGACTGTTCAAGGTAAGGCAGAAGCTGAATTGAGACAAGTCTCTCAAGAGTTTTAGAGAGAAACGAAAGGTTGGAGATTGGTCGATAATTCTGACAGACATTCGTGTCAAAGTTAGGTTTCTTAAGGGTAGGGAAAACAATAGCCCGTTTTTGAGATGCTGGGAGGTGGCCCTCAGTACTGCCCTGCCATGGCAAAAGGAAGCAAGTCACCGATTTTTTTGTTTCTGAGAATAATGCGAAAAACAACTCAGGCATCATCCATCTGAATTAACGCGTACAATTGCAATTCATGGTTGATGGACATGCTTCTGTTTGCCTTGGAATTTTCCAGTACTACATGGACATGCTTCTTTCTGCCTCTGCTTTTCCGCCAGAACCACATGCAATAATAACTATTTATATAGACGATTGTGTTGGACTTGCTTCTTGAACCAAAATGATACCGATATGTAATTTTAACCTTAAACTGGACTTGCTTCCTTTTGCCATGGCAGGGCAGAGTAAGGAACCTGTTAAACATGCAGACTAGAAATGGTGCAATGTCGTCTAAAACGTTAATGAGGATAAAGGGAGGAAGTGGATCCAGTTCACAGGACTTCTGGTTTAAAGAGCTGAGAACCCGACGGAGTTCATCCTCAAGGATCGGGCGAAAGCCGTCGAACTTGGATTCAGTGACAGAGAAGTGAGGTGGAGGAGCGTCGGCGGTTGAAGCACGAAGACTAGCGATCTTTTCGGTCACCATCTTGAGGAATTCGTCGGCAGAGAAGGCAGGAGAGGCAGGCGAGCGGGAGGCATGACCCAGGAGTCCCGAGATGGAAAACCAGAGGCGTTTCGGGTTCTTTTCATTTCGGGCCACGAGGTGCTCCCAGAACTCGGCCTCTTTGTGACGATAAAGGCGATGGAGTGACCGAAGTTGAGTGACCCATGCCAGGCGGTCATTCGGGTCCTTTGAGCGACGGTAGCGCCTTTCAAGGCACCGCGTGCGACGACGGTGCTGGCGACAGTCACCAGTATACCAAGCGGCAAGGGGTCGTAGACGCGTCTTGACCCTTCGCAGTGGCAGAAGATTGTCCACCAGTTCACTTATGGTGGTGGAGTAAAGGTTGAAGAGGTCCGACCCCGACAGGGCGTCAAGAGAGGAGGAGTCGGACGCAAGTTTTGAGCGAAACCTGAGCGCTTGATAGTCGAGAGCACTTGACTAACAGTAGCAATGTAAAAAACAAAAGTAGTTTTAATAATAATACACAGATACATGACTGTGGGCTACCTACAACGGTCTGCTGGGTCGACACAGCGCAGGGAGCCGCTTCGCGACCCCCACCTTCTCTGCTGAAGAGTTCGCCGAACACTGCTGCGTAAAGATCCGCTCCGTGCGAGATGACACTTCGGGCTCTCCTCCGCCTCAGTTCCCACCAACGAACTGTAGCCTCTCCACTATGAGTGAGATCACTCCAGCCGAGCTTCGAAGTATCATTCTTACCTCTGCTTCGAAGTCCTGTGAATTGGACCCTTCCTACCTTCCTGATTCATAAGTTCATCGAAGATCTCCTCCCTTTCTCACCCTCCTCTGAAACCTTTTCTCCAGGAAGGCATACTGCCTCCCTCACATAAACGCTCCCTGGTGTTCCCAGCTGTCAAACGTGACAGCCTGGACTCGACTGAACCGGCAAATTATTGACCTATTTCTAATGTTTCATTCATTTCTAAGATCATTGAAAAAATTGTAACTAGCCAATTAACTAACTATTTGAATGCTAATGTTTTACTTCTTGCTTCGCAGTCTGGGTTCCGTAGGGATCACTCGACTGAGACCATGCTGGTCCGCTTGCTCTCGGACATTTATGGCGCCATGGATCGGTCCCAGGTTACCCTATTGGCCCTGTTTGATGTCAGCGCCGCGTTTGACTCGGTAGATCATGCCATCCTTTAACTCGCCTTTCTATCTCCTTCGGTCTTGCTAGCAAACTGGCTCCGCTCGTTCTAATGCGATCGCACCTCCTGTGTTGTTTCCCGGTCGACCAGGTCCCATTGGGCCCCTGCGGAGTCCTAAACCAAATTTACGCAGACGACACCCAGGCTTACGTTCACTGTCCTGCGGCAAAAGCGGCCACTGCCGCCCACTCCATGCAGCTTGCTATAGACACCCTGGGTGGCTGGATGTAATCGAATCGACTCTGGCTAAACCCTTCTAAAACGCAATTTATCTGGCTTGGCACCAGACAGCAGCTGGCAAAACTTGATCTGTTTGCCCTCTCTACCCAGTTTCGCTTCTTCACTTTCTGCACCTTTGTTCGGGATCTTGGAGTGATACTTGACCAAGAACTCACTTTCACTCAACACGTTAACTCTGTCTCTCGTAGGTGCTTTTATTAGCTGCAACAACTGCAACAACAACTAATATCTCGCACTCTTACCCCCAGCTCTCCAGCTACTCTAGTTGACGCCTTCGTTGTCAGTCGCCTTGACTATTGTTCCTCTCTATATGTTGGCCTCCCACAGATTTAGATTGGGCGCTTGGAGCGAGTTTTGCGCGCGGCTGCGCGATTGATTGGTGGCATCCCTAAGAATGTATCCGACTATATGCGGGATGTCCTGCACTGGTTGCCACTACCACAACACATCTCATTTAGAGTCTCTGCCTTCGTTTGGCGTAGCCTCGTTGGTACCGCACCTGCTCATCTGCAGGAGTTTTGTCGCTCTATTTCTGCCAATATTGACCGCCGACCCTTTCGCTCTGCAGTCTGCGGTGACCTGAGTGTCCCATTTGCACGCACCTCTAGATTGCGACATCGGGCCTTCTCGGTTTTGGGATAATACAAAATTGCATAAAATTGCATAATATATGCAGATATTTTTGTATGCAATTGTACATAAATGTCTTGATTCATTCAGACATGAAATCATGTTTTGATTTATATGTACATGCATACATACATACATACGTACAATCATAGAATTATCTTTTTTTCTTAAACTGTTCATAAACACGCTACATCTGCTATGATAGTGCTTACACTAAATACTCACGTATTTATATTATGACTAGCAGACCTACTCACGCTTATGCGTACATGCATAAAAATAAATGCATACACATACCTGAGCTGAATAAGGTGAGAGCATACGGGTTGGTGAATCGAATACCAGTAAGATTGCTTAGTTCGTTGGTATTTCTGTTGATTCTCTGTATTTGTCTAAGATAAACACATTAATTTTTAAGACCTCCGTCTTCAGAGGGGTCAGACAAATGTGTCCCACTCCAAAATTGTGGCCCTAGCGCGAAAGTCTCCACATTTTGGATCATTATAGTATCATCATCCTTTTCCCCTCAGGTTTGAAGACTCGTTTCTTTCAACTAGCTTGCCCGCCGAAAACAAACTGCTGGATTCTGTGACCTATCAGAATTCAACCTGGCTGTTCAAACGGATTATGATTTGCTTCTACGACTTCAACTGAATCCAATTTAGACCGATGACTTGGGCCAACAAATGACGCTCTGTAGAAGCCATTACTTTAAATTAGACTAAATGAAGGATAACACGAGAGAATTGAAAAGAGAAAGAGATAGCCTAAACAGGGAATAAAGCCCTGCGGTATCAGATTGACAGAAAATAGTCAGTAAGAGTAAACGACATCGTCAATACACATGCAGACTAACTGACGGATAAAGAGCAAAGCAAACAGATGAAGACACCATGACACAGCTCCATGTAAGGTAAGGTCCACATGCCAGCGACATGTATATAGACCGGTTGCTCAGAAGTATGCTCAGATGTTTAACTCAGAAATGGCCTGTGCTTCGTTTCGATGCTTCGCGTGGCCATTTTGTGGCTGACCTAGAGAGTGAAACGGGTCTCGTCTCTTTTATCCGCTTAGATTCCTGTCTTTGTTTGTGATAATTATATAGCCGCCGTGAATAAAGATGATAACTGTTAACTACATCTTTTTCGTCCAGACCTACCAATCAGTACTTTACTTTTGTACTTTCCCATCCCTGCTATACTGTATAACTATTTGAATTAGTTTCAATTAACCGTTCAACTGTACCTCTGATTCGAGCCACAGATGTACACAAATTTAGCATCAACTGCCAAGCCTGTGATTGATGATGAAGAAGACAGTTGACGCACCAGTAAAAGCCCGGCGCCACTGTAGCTCACCTGTTCTATCCGACCGGTATCGTCCGCCCAGTAAATCAGTTGATCTGTGAAACAATTTGGATATACCAGTCGTGGAATATATGGAAATGGACATATAAAAAGTAGATTATTGATAGAATTAGAGGATTTAATGTCTGAGGAGAAACAGGACAAAAGGTTTCCAAAGAAAGTTATATTCGTCTTTGATGTTATGTCTGCTAAAAAAAAACCAGCGCAGCGTTTACGCACAGTTGCCTAACCTGATGATAGAAAACGGTGTATATCGAATTACTGACAGTGCCTCCATTAATACCTAACTTAAACATGTCTTGACCAGTTATACTCAAGATGGCTTATCTGACTCTAACTTGCAATGGCGTGAGCGATTTTATAATAAAACGTTAGGATTTAAAATATGTTTCCATACACCAACAATTACGACTAACATAAAGCTACGAAAGTATTGGTGTTTATTACATTTACAACATATTTGTTGTTAAACTCATTTTAAAATTATGACATCATTATAAAGGCCTACTCGGAACATCAGTTGCGATTGCTGTGGCACAAACACCAAAAATTCTGACAACTGATTGATGGCTGCTAGGGCTCGCTATCTGCGCTTTTTCAATACTACGACTGCTGCAGTCCGACCAAAACATCCATCTAAAATTGCAAACATCAATGTGCAAATATAACAAATAGCCTTTCACAAGTGATCTGGCACAGTAACAGATCTGCACAATCCTCAAATGAAGGCTATCTCTCTAAGTCATGAATTACACATTTTCAAATTGGTAACATGCATGCATTTAAACGCTTAATAGAGCGCCTTTATATAATTATGTGTTACCAAGCGCAGCCCGTATTACTGTTTAACTGATTGAAACGAGTGAGCTTTATGATAGTTTGAAAGTGTTTGCGGAATAGGTCAAATGCAGCACTGCGTGAGTAAAAGGGAAGACTGTTCCTAGAGAAATCTTCAAGACTTTACCGCTGTAATAATGATATAATTATTATCTATGCAGCGACTTCAAAGAGCATGCAGCAGTAATTTTTCATCTGCGTTGTTGTTGGCATTAATTTGGCTAAGCCAGCAGTGGCAACTAACTGCTGCAAGTATTGGTCGACACAGTGATTCATGCTGTCACGATTATTTGCATGCGTAATTTAATAGGTTTTATCAGCTACAAATAACTGCAATTCACACACACATACACACACACAGAATACCATGATTACCATCATTGTAAACATAATTTTAAAACAAATATTATATCACCTATTCTGGACGTCTAAAGCAATCGCTCTTGCCAAAGTACCATCTCCAGAAACGACTGCTCTCGGATCTTTGCCTGATAAAGATGCTCGATTAATGGTGCCTGAGTCGTGGTTCACATAATATAACAACCGTTCAACAGTGTCAACTGCCAAACTGCTAATATTCGTACCTGTAAACCAAAATCAAACTCGACAATGCACTTGAACTTGACAATGCAATGAATAGTCGGATAGAGCAACATTTCTTCTGAAATGATCACCAAGAGCCAGAACCACAACGTTTGTTTAGGCATTTTTAGATTTATGGTAATACATTTCAAAAGTCTGCTACTTGTGTTATAATGTCTAGGTATAGACCTAGACAGCAAGCCTTACGATAGTTTAATATTAACCGGAAACGGTAGCCGGACAAAAGCGCGCAGGACAAAAGCGCGCAGACCAAAGCGTGCAGACAAATAATTTTAAAAATGTTACCAAGTCATCAGAGTAATTTATCGTCTTAGCATTCTTTATTATGTACGCATTATAGCATAATCGTTTCATGTATGTATGTATGTATGTATGTATGTATGTATGTATGTATGTATGTATGTATGTATGTATGTATGTATGTATGTATGTATGTATGTATCGTTTTAGCATGTTTGTTTTGCGCGCATTTGTCGGGATTGTTATCATTGCGCAAATTCGTCTGCGCGCATTTGCCTACGCGCTTTTGTCTGCGCGCTTTTGTCCTGCGCGCTTTTGCTACGGCGCCGCCGGAAGCACAGTAACAGTCAAATGCTGAGAGGAGTATCGTCTTAAGATCAACGATCGACATATGCAACGTTGGAAAAGAAGTGCGATGCCTAGAAACGAGGCATCATTTTGTGTTAAACCTGTCACAGGGCAGAGAAAACGAGGAAGAGACTAGAAGTCGGGAAATATCCCATTATCTATATTAAATATTCTGGCATCAAACCAACTCCTGATACATTTACGCATATTATGGAAAATCGTTTTCACATATTTGATTAAATCATCAGTAGTAATCACAACTTTGAGCATAAAGCTGCATTGCTCTATGGAAATATGGGCTAGATGAGACGACATTGGTTTATGTAAGTGTAAACCTTATTAGAGAAGCAGAAAGAAGGTTAAAGAGGCCAAAATTGAACACAGAAAAATTCGCTAAAGTTTTCATGTTGTCATTTTGTCCTGCACCTTTTAAAACTCCAGAATTTAGCTGCATATAGGCCTATATGCCTACATCACAGTAAATGAGTGTAGATGTTAAGGATCGTGGTACAGAGCTGTACGTTGACTAGTGTTAATCGGTCATGGACCTAGAAAATATATTGTTCATCGTTACCTTGAAACAGTAGTACGTCCGAAATTGTATGGTCGGCGAGTGTCACCTTTCGGATTGAATGTTTGTCGCTGTCAAAGACGTATACCGTGTTGGAGTCTGGATCGTAATCCATTGCCGTAATGCGAAACCAGTCAGATGGAGTAACGGAAGCGGCTCGGACCTTTCCAGTTTCTAGGTCAACTTGAAAGATATTTTCTTGGTATGGATCAGAAACGAGGAGGAAATTATCTTCCAGAAGTTCTTAAACAATTGAAAACTATTCGACAGTCAGGTAGGAAAATTGTTCGTACGTATACCCTTTCAATATATTATACTGCATATCTTACTGCTACTGCTACTGCTCCTGCTACTACTACTCTTACTACTACTCTTACTACTACTCTTACTACTACTCTTACTACTACTCTACTACTACTACTACTACTACTACTACTACTACTACTACTACTACTACTACTACTACATACTACTACTACTACTACTACTACTACTACTACTACTACTACTACTACTACTACTACTACTACTACTACTACTACTACTACTACCCACTACCACTACTACTACTACTACTACTACTACTACTACTACTACTACTACTACCATCACTACTACTACTACTACTACTAATACTCACTACTACTACTACTACTACTACTATTACTACTACTACTACTACTACTACTACTACTACTACTACTACTACTACTACTACTACTACTACTACTACTACTACTACTAGTAGTAGTAGATGTTTGGCCGTCCTAAGATGAAAAATAACTCTTTAATGAGGACTTCATATACTCACGAAGAAAAGAAGGATGCTTAGATGGCTATCGAAAGTCGGTTAGTTAAATAATAAGCTTGCGATTAGTGAGAGCATCGTAAATGGCGCAAGAGAAATTACCAAAAATTCTATCTATGAGGTTGCATATAGCCTAGGCTACTCACGGAGACGGCTATGCGATAAATTGAACAATATTTGACAGTACGACATAGGCCTACATTTTTGGTTAAGTGCAAAACATTCAAATGTAAAACAGAAACTGCTAAATTCTGAAGTCACAGAGGAATTACTTTCATAGAGCGTCTGTTTTAGTTTCAGTTACACAAGACTATCTGCAGAAGTAAAGGTGGACGTTGTAACCAGGCTTCGAGATTATTGGCTGTGTTAAGACTGTTGAAAAGGAATTGAAACGTGAATCATATAGCCCGTGCTCAGACGGTTGAAAAACAAATTGATTTTTTTCACCTATATCTCTACCTTATATAATATAGTTACGCGGTATGAGCGTCCGTTGTGTAGACTTTCATTGTCGACCCCTAGCGATGGCGGCTGGTACTCAGAGACTACGGCCGAGTCGTGTCCTTTGTCAAAATTTTTGACGCCTCTGTCGAATGATCATTGGCTGCTACTAACCGCCTGTGGCGGACGCGGGTTTTTTGTCTCCCCTATCGAATGGTCAATGGCTGCTACTCACAGCTTGTTGCGGACTCGTGTCCGTTGCGTAAGACTATTCTTGTCACCCCTAGCGAATGGTCAACTTTAGTCTAGCATAAAATGTTGACTTCATGACAGATTTCAGGACATTTCTGTTCTTTTTATTAAATTTCTTATTATCATTATCATTATTTTTCCTCAGAAGTACAAATTGCAAAAATTAGGGCAGCGCGTTGTTCTGGAATGGCTAGTCCTCACAGATGGTTTTGTTGGTGAGAAAAGTGCTTGAAAAAGCAACAGCATAGTAGTTATCGTTACAAATAGATAATAATAATAATAATACACACACA